>CAUYQV010021059.1:0-34006 GCA_963574575.1 Galagoides demidoff
CTGTGGTCCCAGCTACTTGGGAGGCTGAGGCAGGAGACTCGCTTGAGCCCAGGAGTTGGAGGTTGCTATGAGCTGTGATGCCATAGCACTCTACCCAGGGGGATAGCTTGAGGCTCCGTCTCAAAAAAAAAAAAAAAAAAAAAAAAAGAACCTAGTGTTTATTTGTTGTATTTAGATTATTACAAAATCTCTAACATAGAATATTTTAAAAGATTAATTACTGATCGGTAAAAGTAATGAGTTGATTAGATTCCACAGAAGTGAGAGAAGACTATTAACAAATTTCCTAATTAATTTTCTCAGGAGTTAACTCTGAGGTGTTTGCATCTTTTAAGTAATAATCAAGTGATTTACTGAATCCATATAATTTTCCATCATTAATTCTACCAATGTATCAGATCATCCAAGGAAACACTTTACCTTGCAAATGACAGTAATGATGATCCTAAGACTAAATGAAGTATGTTCAAAAGAAAGTGACCTTGTGACAATTTCCAGCTAAAAAGTATTCAGTGGGCTTCAAATTGTCTGTTGAGTTAAATGCGTGTGTTGAGCTAAATGCGTGTCTAGTTGTCACATAAGGAAAAATTTCATGGAGTGCAGCATCTTACTTTAAAAATAGCCAAGAAATATTTTTGGGAAAGAATAGCCAGGCTTTACTTTTCTTTTTTTTTTTTTCATTAAGTCAGATATACATAGATCATGAATACATTTATGCATTTGTGGGATTCAATATGCTGATTATTTGTACAGATTGGAGTGCTTAACATCCTACTAATTAACATAGCTTTCACCTCATTTACTTAATCACAATGTTAAGACATTTATGTTCAATACTTGATAGATTTGACTTGTACCCTTGCAATATGCTCCATAGGTGTGGTCTCACCATTAACCACCCCTCTATCTAACCACCCCTCTCCCTTCTCTTCCTCCTCCCCTTCCCACCTTCATCCTGGGCTATATTTGTGATTCATCTCTCATACAAAAGTGTGAGTGGTTATAAATTGGTTTTATAGTAGTATTGAGTACATTGGATTCTTTTTTCCATTCCTGAGATACTTTACTAAGAAGAATATTTTCCAGTTCCATCCATGTAAACAAAAAAGAGGTAAAGTCACCATCTTTTTTAATGCTGCATAGTATTCCATGATATACATATACCACAATGTATTGATCCATTCATGGGTCAATGGGCACTTGGGCTTATTCCAAGACTTGGCAATTATGAATTGAGCTGCAGTGAACAATCTGGTGCATATATTTTTGTTGCAAATTGATTTTTGGTCCTTTGGATATACACACCTAGTAAAGTAATTCCAGGATCAAATGGCAGGTCTACATTTAGATCCCTGAGTGTTATCCAAACTTCCTTCCAAAAGAAACATACTACCTTACATTCCCACCAGCAATGCAGAAGTGTTCCCTTTTCTCCACATCCTTGCCATGTCTGTAGTTTTGGGATTTTGTGATGTGTGTGACTCTTACTGGAGTTAGATGATATCTCAAAGTGGTTTTTATTTGCATTTCTCTGATGATTAAAGATGATGAGCATTTTTTCATGTGTCTGTAGGCCATGTGCCTATCTTCTTCAGAGAAGCTTCTGTTCATGTCTCTTGCCCACAGTGAAATGGGATCACTTGTTCTTTTCTTATTAATAAGTTTAAGTTCTCTGTGGATTCTGGTTATTGGACCTTTGTCACAAATATAACCTGCAAAGATCCTCTCCCATTCTGAGGGCTGTCTACTTGCTTTACTTACTGTGTTCTTGGCAGTGCAGAAGCTTTGTAGTTTGATCATATCCCAATAATGTATTTTTCATGTTTCTTCAATTCCCCAGGGGGTCCTCCTCATCAAGTATTCCAGGCCAATTTTTTCAAGTGTTTCTCCTGTACTCTTTCCAAGAATTTTTATAGTGAGAGTCAATTTTTGTTAGAGGAGAAAGGTGTGGTTCCACTTTCTACAAGTCACCAGCCAATTCACCCAGCAGCATTTGCCAAACTTTACTTTTCTAATGCAAACTTGAGGACCACCTTAGGAAAAGGCTTAATGCTTTTTATCTTAAGTATTAATAGTATATTAGTCCAGGTTGATGGGAGGCATTATTTATCAAATGTAACTTAGTGCATAAATACCTATCAACATGCCTTCATCTTTTTCTGGACTTACAATATTTCTTATGTACTGTTTATGATTTATGCATATTATCATATTTATTTGTATGTAAAAAGCTAATATTCTGTATGACATTGCATATACATACATAAATATGCATAAATTTATGGCTTGAAAACTTCTTAAAACCTTTAAGATTATTATTACCCTTATTTCATTATATTTATATATATTATCACAGTAGCTATATGAAGAAAACAGGGAAATTTTTATTCTTATTTGAAAGATAAAGAAACAAATTTACATGTTGAGAGATTCGTCCAAAAATCACATGGGATTTGGGCTGAAATATTATCCTCTCCAAGAAAATTAACCTTCTCATTTGTATAAATGATAGTGTTTAATGGTGAAAAAGAGAACAATCAAGGTTATATGAAAAAGAACAACCTTCATGCACAGTAATTATTAAATATTTATTTATAAGCACATTTTGAGCTAACTAAAAGTATTGACCTTTTTCTCTAAATGTAATCATTTAGTACAGTTGAACCTCCACAGTTGGAGAATCTCTCATCTCTGTACACTGACCACCTCCTTAAGTTGACCTAATTTTCATAGACTGCACATGTCCCACAAGTATGTGTCAAGGCCTTGTTCCTTACGTTGATCACCTCCATATGTTGACCATTTTGTTACAGTCCCTTGGGTGGTTAACTTACAGAGGTTCTACTGTAACTGAATTTTGCATGCTTACTAACAGTCATTCCATAAAATTTAATACTTAAAAAAAACAACATATTAGTGTCAGAGGCATATGAAATTACTTCAAATCAAGAAAGTAGTGATTATAAAATGGTGGATTTATAAAATCTAAATTAATAATTCTTGTCATGATTTTAGTTGGGAAAGAATGGAATTGAAATTAAATTAAAAGCATTAAACACTAAGTAAGAAATAAATAAAAACATTCTAATTGAGATTTAAAGTTTAGTAGAAGCTTCTGTGAGTTTGAATACCCAAAAGACTGTAATAAACTGGTCAACATAGGGAAGTGGTCAACATAAGAACTAGGCCTATTGCACTGATAGGTACAAGTGGTTCATGTCTGGTCTATCAAAATTAGGTCAACTTTAGGAGGTGGTCAATTGTGGAGGACCTACTGTATATCAAAATTGTGATTTCATTTCTTTATCAACTATGATTATAAGAAGTTCAAAAGAGTGAAGTTAGGCTTTCTTCATGTTACTAGATAAAAATTAGCATAACTTTGACCATTAGATTTCTATAGTTTTCTATTAGTTTTCTACTTATAGTAGTCCTTTCATCTTAAAAAAATAAAAATGATCTTTCTGTTGAATAATGGAAATTTTTAAATGTTTTATGGATTTAAATGTCTAATTTTGGTTGGGATGGTAAGAGCCATATAGTCCACAGCAATATTCTAATGTTCAACCAAGAAAATTTTAGGTAATTGAATATTTGGAATAAGCTTTGGGTGTTATAAATAATTCGTCTTTTAAGGAAATGATCCCACAAGGTTTGGATCTAAATTAAACAGGTCATCAGTTGATCTTAATTTAACTTACTATACAATTTCATACGGCAGTTCAGAGACTTGGGCTTCCTCCCTAGGAGTGTAGCTATGTGGGAGATTTGTTGTTTTCTGATGTATGTCTGTCCACCTTTATTGCTGAAGTACATTGCATGGACCCGGAAATACCTACTTGTCACAAACACCCCATTGAAGCAATATATTACAAATCAACAGAGATTTTGCTGTCTTACAATTAACCTGTTGCATTACTCGGTGCAGAAAATATATTAACTCCTTTTCCAAAGTAAAACTAACACATAAGAATCTTAGACTTACTCAGTTTCCACATCAACCTTTGCTCCTAAATTCAGTTCCTGAATATACCGCCAGGGTCAGATAGCTCCACTGTGTTATAGGATTCAGAGCCTGGGGTAATTGGTAAGATCAGAAAATACACTTCTGTAGTGAGAAAAGGTGATGCCTAAGTTTCAAATTGTGAAACAAATACATATATTTGAGGATTGAGGATGAGATGATCCCCACCACCAGTCCCTACTTTCCGGAGTAGGAGAAGGAAGGATTTGGAAATAATCCTATTTAGAAATAGGTTATACATAAGTGATGACTTTAATTATGTCTACAACATCCACAGCAAAATAATGGTAATAATGAGAAGAAAACGGTAACATGCTACAAAGTGCTTCTAGAGTATGTATTTAGAAAGATAAAATATTTAATAATGATAATAATTAGATGTTATTTTATTCTCTTGTAAGGCTGGATTGGTTTTTAGAATGTGAGGATATAATATAAATGCTTTATCTAATTTATTTTCTGGTTTAGACTTTATTTTATTGTAGTAGAAATAGACATTATTTCTCAGGCTAACCATAGGTGATCATATTAACATATTGCAGAGGCACTAAGCCAATTTTATAGACTTAGGAATCGGAAGAAATACACATACTTCACTTCTCAAGTCATTTGTATATGGAACTAATAGTTTTGTTTTTAACAAGACTGTGACAACATCAAAAGGTAATTATTCAACTTACAGACATTTGTTCCTAAGCATAGCAGTTATTTGATTTATTTTTAATTGCCTTTAATGCACAAACAAATAAGAAATTTCTACTTTTAGAACAGAAATTTTCAGACTGGGAACACTTTGTTAATTTGTTGATGACTATATAGAATGACAGAATTAAATTTTAAAATCAAACTACTAGATTAACAAATAATCTATTGAATAATCTTCACGAGTAAAAATAAAAACAAAACAAATCATTGTTATAGTGTCATATTACACAGAATATTACTTACATGCTATCTTTAATGCTGGATATACTTGTTTCTCCCAAGGATATTCACATTTTACCAGAACTTAAGTAAATAAATAAGATTGTTATTTCAGACTTTACAGTGGAACATGATTTGTGTAAATTTACTATTTTTTCTTATCATATACTTGTCTCTAATTTTAATGATTAGAAAGATTTGGAAATTTGCATTTTAACAGTAACATTTAGAAATAAGTCTCATCTACTGAGCTGATCATCTATCCAAAATAGAACATTTATCAAAATGAGCCAACAACTTGTCAATTCTCTCTTCCACTTGGCCTTTCCATAGTAATGCAATTCCTCTTACATTTCAAAACATACTCGTACGTTGGCATTAATAGAAAAAAACTCTGTAACATAAATATTACAACAGTATGGTAATATTTAACACTAATGATTTTATCTGCACATAATCATACTCAAAGCTTATTCTAAATATTCTATTTCCTAAATATTTTCTTACTTTAATTTCTGACATATGAAAATAAACTATGTAATAACTAGGGAAACAATGATTCTTAATTGGGAGTAAAACTGAGGATTTATTATTTCATTCATGATCAGTTTATCCATGAAAGACCCACTGAACATATTTAAATTTGTATATCTTGGGTTATTTGTTCAGTACCTTCAAAAATAGACTACACGTGAATTAGAATTTCAATTATTAGCTAACGTTATATGAAATTAGAAAAAACATATCAACTTAAATTACAAATAAACCTTATTTGAGTACCAAATATCTATTTAAAAATTAAAAGTCAATTGCTCACCTAAAATATTTCTAAATGTGGAACCATCATTATTTATTACAAATAATAAGACTGTAGTTCTAAGCTAATCAAATTCAACTCACTTTAACTATATATGTTTCAAGGAAATAGGGTTTGAGAAATACAAAGTAAACTAAAAAATGAAAGACTCACTGTCTCATAATCAAAAGCAGTTTTAAACTTCCCCCAACCAGGTGGATGGTAAGTTTGTCATTTCTCAGTTGTGTTCTTAGTGGGAAGTTGTCAGGAACATTTGACATCTCATACACTTGCATCTCATTTGTCTGTGTTTATGAACTTCGTGTCGATATGTTAAACCACAGGACAGGACAAGGATAGCTACAGTTCTGTTAAAATACATATACATCCGCATTTACAAATGCTGTGCCTGGTGTGAAAGTATTCTTGGTTTCCAAAAGGAAATGTGTGCTCTCTATTCCTCCGTTCTCATTGCTTTTTTTTTTTTTTAATCTTTTTCCTGTGTCTAATGATGTCCCAGTAATTTGGACTGGTAAAGGGTTTTATTAACTCAGAGCCCTCGTGTTGGAAACATCAGTACTTTTATATTAGAATGAATAACAGGGGATGACTATAATATTACTATATCCAAACAACTACCAAAGACAGATATCATTGTTCTCATAAAATGACAATTTCCAGTGAAATTATATTTTCAGTAATTTTACAGAACCTCTACCAAAAGACAGCTGTTAAATTAATACATCCAATCAGTTTGTACTTTAAAAGTGCTAAGTCTTATTACAGGAGAAGTGGATGGATTGATAGACATTACAAGTCACAAAAGCTGAGCCTTTCTGATACGATGAAACAAGTTTCTCTTTTGAGTTAGTCTGACTCTGTTATTTCCATTCTAACCCTATTTTGATTTTCAATTTCAAGGTAGCAAGGTTTAAACTACATGGATCATTTCCTTCCAAACTTTTGATTTTTCGTTCATTCTTGCAGGAGTGTAGATTTCTGAATGTCAATGTAGACTCTCTACTCCCTAGTTGAGAATGTGGGATGCTGTAAGAATCCTGGGAATTTTTAATAGTTTTTAAGGTTCCGTTAAACTTGGTTCTCAAGTGTCTTCTTAAAGTTTATTCATCGAATGATTCAGGATGTAAAAGTAGCACATAAACATTAATGGAAGAGCCATTAAGCAGTATAACTGTTTGTTTTTGATTGATGGAGGACATTGAGCTACATGCCCTGTGGTAGAAAACAATTAGGTCTTTTGATGCACATACTATTAAATAAACTAATGCCAGACTTGGACGAGTTTCACTTCACAGAGTCATCCTCAGCTGTCGTCAGAAGCCTGCCCACATCACAGGAAGTCATATTTTTACTGCTGTGTCTTAACTGCCTATAAATATTCTGGTGTTCCTTGAGCTTTATGTTAATGACAGTGACTGATGTTTGTCATTATGTGTATTCAATCTCATAAAAAACTTCCTCGGGAGAGACTGATCATAGCTAGAACGCTGCTTAAAGTTAAATTGTTTTTCTAAAACACAGAGTATAAAAAGCACTTAAATATATTTTTTAAAAAAGTGGGAAGGATTATTTATTTTGTTTTGAGTATGTTTGACAACTGCTACTGTTGTATTAAATGTGCCATGGATTGATATACTGTATGAGAATGCCTTATAGGTGCCTGCCTTGCCTTATGCTTTAAAGTGGTTCTGCTCATCTGAGACCATTGGTGAAGATGTATGATGCAAAAACCAAAAGCTGGAATAAAACCTTGCACTGGCTGTTTGGAGATTCAATGTTTTTAACCCTGGAGGTAAGTCCCTTGATCCATTTGTGATTTCGTTTATGGGCTCTGCTTCCAAGGCCCAGAGACCTTCACTGTGGGCTTGAACAGACGTGTTTAAATGGATGAAGCAGCTCTTTGCATCAGATGGAGGCTAAGTGGGACATTAAATTAGTGGGAAATAAGTGAGAAAGTCTTGGTTTTATTCTATGTTGTAATAGCATAGCCTTAATATGTTGATTCTCATATGCACGTGATTTTTACATGCTTTATATCACCAAAATTGAGACTCTGAATTCCTGTAGGACAGAAGGAAAATCCAAGTAAAAATCAACCAAGAAGGAAAAATATTTTTGTGGGAGAAGGTGATAAATGTTCACATTATTCCTGATAGTAAGGACTGTAAGAGACAACAAGTTCATGGGGGGAAGAATTGCTGTCCAGCGGACATGATGGTTCCTTATAGAGCGTTGTCTAAAGAGTTACTATAGTCATCTTTCCAAGTATCACCTTTTTGTCTGAGAGAGAAAGTTCAATTTTATTGGTAAGGGCCAATACACAGGGGCTTCGAATAAATGTTTGTAGAATGAAATGGGATGGAACACAGCAGAAACCCGATAGAATAGGACCATGATTACTTGTTCCCTCCTGAAATTCTAATTTGTTCTCAAACAAGAGGAGAAATAAATGTATCCGTGAATGGGTGATCAGCAATATCGATGATTCAGAGGAGATATTTCCATTTTCTTAATTATACATCCTTGTATATAAAAAGAAGTTATTTAGAGAGCATAAATTATAGTGTATATATTTGTTTAAGGAGAGAAAGTTGTATAAGATATTTCAGAAATTTCTTCTTAATCATAATTTTTAAAAAATTAATGAAAGTACATTTCCAAAAAAGACCTTAGGAAAGAATTGAGACAAGTTATAAATACTATAGAAATATCATGCCTCTTTCTGTTTTGTTCTCAGACAAGTTTGGAAAGAAATAGCACCTAGCTTTTATATCCATTTTAATCTGACCCATAAAAACATCTTTTCAAACTCTTTCCAAAGAGGGCCATGTAAATTCTCCTGCACAATGTAACACTCCCTTGGGAGTTTGCTTTAAGCTAGAAAATATATTGTCGAATGACCAGGTATGCTGGTTTACACCTGTTTTTTCAGCGTACTTATCACTATTACTACCGGTCCCTCTCAGGTGTGTCCTGGTATGGAAGTAATGGTAAATGTATCTGTAAATAATAATAAAATGTTAATAATAATGGTAATTAATAAACTTGTTAGAAGTTTGCTGTTTGTCAGAGACTTTGTAATACTTTCATGTATAAAGAATTCGTCACAATAACCTGGTAAGGCAAGTATTTTACGGCCCGTATTTTAGTTGAGGAAACAAAAGTGACAGGTAGGATAGGGGGCAGATCTTAGACAGGGCAAACCTGAATTCAAGCAAAGGCTGACTCTGCATCCGTATCTGTCAGAAGACCATTGTACATACTGTCTTCCTATTTGCTTGTCTATATAAGGAACGTTGCTTTTCTTTATACAGAGATTATGGCTGGTTCTTATTTATTATTCTTCCTAGCTGTTATATCTGTATTTTGATAAAAAACAGTGCATTTTAAGAGGCAGCACTGAACTGAATTAAAACTCAGTAGTGTTTTAGTTCAGGGTAGCAATAGTGTCCTATAAATGACAGTAACTGTGATTTATTGAGGGACTAGTTTATGTCAGGCACCATACATAGGACTTTCCCCATGTCATGATTGGTCACTTCAAACAGCTCTGCAAAGCAGAAAATTTGAACCTCATGAATGTGTACAAATTGCATTAGCTATTAGCATTAAATTGGTTCATAGGTTAAAAATGAATATTGGTGGATTAAATCCTTTCAGGCCTCTAAACTCTGACATCCTATGCCTAGATATCTCTGGAGTAACTGATTATCAGGATATAGACACAGAAAGCAGATGCAAAAATTCTTGTCCCTGACACCTTACATTATATCAACTATTATGCATTAAGGGCTTAATACTGGCAGCACTTAACATACTTTTCAATATTTTGTTTTGTTTTTCTCCTTACCATACGCCAACTAAGAAGAGAATTGGGTTTTAGTCAATGTAAGTTTATCTCCTCTACATAGAGAGAGCATTCATCTCTGAAACTCTAGGGATGACTCTAATTTAGAAGCCTGTCTGAAAAGCAATATTACATAAAGATGAATAAACAATATTTATTCATAATCAAATTTGTTCCACCACTATATAAAGACTATGAAAATAAAAACAGATATATTATAGAGAGGTTCCCGAAAGGAAATTCCCTATTATTTTTTCAAATAAAACATTTGGAAATTCTTACTAGTGTAGAATTGAGTTCTATGTGCTGCAGACAAAAAAAGTAAATATAAGACTGTGCCCATACTCAAAAGATGATTCTAATTCACTCAGGGATACGAGAATACAAAGGCACAAATTGTGTGCTGTTGTTAGGTGCCAAATTGTGCAGTGTAATCTGAGAAGTGATTCTTAACTGGATGTGCATCTCAACATCGTGTCTGGTCCCAAAAGTGCAGGTGCTGAGATCCTACCAGCCCTGATGAAGGAAGTATGTTTCTGGGGCTGGCGTTTTTAAAATTCTACAGGTGATTCCAATATGCACTATAACAAGCACTGGATGAAAACGTATGTGAAAGATATTAACATGTTAATTATGCAGATTAAAAAAGTTAATTTAGTCTGAGATTTAAAAAGATGACTTTATAGAAGAGATTTGAATGGAAGGTCAGATAGGTAAGTGAAACATTTTTTTCTTTTTCTTTTTCAGCTAAATATAAAATCTTGTCTTTAAGGATTCTTTTTACTGCCTTTGGATTCCAAATTAGATTGTTCTTGAATAGGTAATGAAACTTATAACCATAAATACTTAGAAATGTGCAAATATTTTCTAATATTTCTATGCTATGGCTCCATAAAAATCTGGTTTAAAATCTTTTCTGAACATGTATATATTATAGATTTATATTAATGTCAATAATAAAGAAATTTAATCACAGCTGGCAAATACAGATGAGACTACAAATTACTAAAGGGCAAGATTTATGTTTTATTCAAATTTAGAATCTTAGATCTTCAGCACAGGAATTTATATCTAGAATATGCATAATAAATATTTGTTTTCTGAATGAATGAGACATCTGGATTTACTTGTTTTATTTATTCCACCTTGTGTGGGGAACAAATTCCAATGATCTGCATTTGAAGGATTTGATGTTCTGGCTGTGAAGCTTGTAGATGTTCATTTATTAGTTTCTTGACCTGGAACCAATGGACTTGCAAGGACTTTCACAATCCTTAGCTTAGAAGAATAAGATTTTCGCCCTTTTCTTTTGAAGAAGAAGACTGAAAAGAAAGAAAAGCAAAGGAGAGTCGCATGCATCTTAACAGCGGGAGAGTTTTCCTTCTACCATGTTTCCCGAAAATAAGACCTACCCAAAAAATAAGCCCTAGCAGGATTTTTATGCATTTGTTAAATATAAGCCCTACCCTGATAATAAGACCTAGCATATCTGCATAGCCATGCCATGCATTTTGGCACGGAGTGGTAAAGAGGACTGGAATACCTTTTATCTGCCACATCTCCTTTCTCCCAGCTGTCACAGTGGTAACCATGGTTGCAGGCACACAGTAGGATTATTGTGCATGTGCGAACAGCTAGGAGAAAGGAGTTCACGCATCACTAGCACCA
Source organism: Galagoides demidoff (assembly GCA_963574575.1). Taxonomy (NCBI): domain Eukaryota; kingdom Metazoa; phylum Chordata; class Mammalia; order Primates; family Galagidae; genus Galagoides; species Galagoides demidoff. The sequence continues at coordinate 11,281 of CAUYQV010021059.1, forward strand.
GCCCCACCAACAAGGTCAGCTCCCCCTGTCAAGTTCCAAAAGAAGATGACTTAACTGTATTTGAATAAATGTAGATTGTTGTATTATACTTAATAAATATAAGACATCTCCTGAAAATAAGCCCTAGTGCATCTTCTTGAGTAAAAAGAAATATAAGGCAGTGTCTTATTTTCAGGGAAACATGGTAAGTTTGCTCCCAGAATGGCTGGTAAATCTCTCTTCTCACTAGTTTCTTTACAGAGAGCAGCGAAGTCACCAACCCACCCACCAGTGGGAGGAAGCCTTTCAGAGCTTCCTCCAAGCTTCCCCCAAGCTCTGTCTGCTGACTCACCTTTTCTTTTAGGGTGGAGTTATTTTGTCACTGTTTTGGTTTGGGTTGTTAATAGAGCTTTAAAGTCATGGTCAGAAAGATCACTAAGAATATAAACCCAAATTCCCATCAACCTATGAATGGATTAATGACCTATGGTATATGTATACCATGGAATACTGCTCAGCTATAGAAAAAGAGGGAGGCTTTTCTATAGGTGGAGATGTAGATGAACAACTACGTGCCCACACCATGGAAAACACATTTAAATTCAAGTGAGGGAGAGGGGAGGGGGCTTGGCAAGGTTACAACGTAAGGGTACATAGCACATCCCATGGGTGAAGGGCTCAACTACAACTTGGACTTCACCTACCAAATGCAAATAAGGTAACCTAATCGTACCCTCATATCAATCTAAAAATTGGAAAAAGAATATTTATTCTGCTCTGCATTATGCCTCCCCAGCACTAGGCAAGCCAAGCTTCTTTGGCTTTTTTTGTTACTGTTTGTTTTTATGGTAGAAAAAATGTGAGATGTTTATATTCTCCCAGTGAAATTTTGTAAGACTTTTGGAAACAGTTTCATGTGGGGAAATAATAAGAATGAAAACAAAACACAAATGAGAAAAGAGTGTGGTGAGCTGAGGACAGAAAGGTTTGATATTAACATTCTACTTTCCAGGATAAAGGGGAGAGGGAAAGGCGTCTAGAATACTTAGTTGTGGGTGGATATGTATCTGTCAAACAATTTTAATGTGAGACGGCTTTGATAATAAAAACAGCCACTGGCTGGGTGTGATGGTTCAGGCCTGTAACAGGAGGATCGCTCGAGGTCATGAGATCGAGACCAGCCTGAGCAAGAGAGAGACCCCTGTCTGTATGAAAAATAGAAATATTACCTGGGCATGGTGGTGCATGCTGTAGTCTCAGCAAATCTGAGGCAAGGGGATTGCTTGACCGCAGAGTTTGAGGTTGCCCGGAGCTGGGCTTGAGGCCATGGTACTCTAGCCCTGGCAACAGAATGAGACTATCTCAAATGGAAAAGAAATAAAAACAGCCATCCACTTTTGTACTAGACAAGGGGCAGGTAAGATCCAGAAAATGAAGCTTGGGGAGAAGCGTTTGTCACAATTCCGGAAGCCTGTGATCTACTATCTACCGGCCTCTCTTAGTAGCTGCAACTTTGCAGCCTCCCTGCTTCTTTCCCCAGGTGCTCTGTGAATGCCTCCCCCCAGATAAGCCTGATTGTCATCAAGGAAAAACAACCCCCAAATAACATGATTACATAATTCTACAGAAGCAGTGATTGAACATATCTAAAACAAGTTAATTCATATTGAGTCGCACAGAACAGCTGAAAAATCAAATGAATGCCTGTTTAGGACTATTTCAAGAATAGACCATCACCATCATATCCATGGGTTTCAACTTGAAAACAATAGCAATTTCAATCAGCTGGCAGTGTTGCTGGGCCAGCTCTGACTAGCTGACGGACGCGATCCAGATGTGCACAGCTTTCCCCAACTTGACGTCGGCGGCTGCACTTTGGGAGCTGGAAGTGCACGCCGGTGAGTCAGTTTATAGCCTAGAAACTGGAAAATGCTACAAATCAGGGATTTTTTTTTTCTTTTAACAGAGAACCAGTGAGCTAGTTTGCGAGCACGATCCTGAGTTACATATACATTTTAAAAGAAAAAAAAGAGAGATCCCATGCAAATATGTTTCTGTAGTTGGGAAAATTGCTTGCTCCGTCAACATTTAAGGAAGACACAGCTTGAGAGAAGCTATTTTGTTAGAGCTCAGCCTCAAATCTTTTTTCAGTTGTCAGTTCACCCTCCCTGTCCTTTTGTCTTCTTACCCCTAAGAGGAGAACTCTACAGCCTTGTTTTATGATTAAATTCGTTAATATATGTGATGTACTCAATAGAGCGCCTGCCACAGAGAATGGGCTCAGTAACTCTATTCCATTGCCATCAACAGATGACGCTAATGTGGTTTTCTGCAGGCTTCCGGAAGACTGCCTCATGTCAGCGTCATTTTCCTTGGTAAGCTTTTCTATCTCTGAGAAGCCCATACCCCACTTCCACGAGTTTCGTAAAGATGTGTTAAATGAAAGCACATCAGATCACTTTGAACTGAATAAAGCACTATGTAAATGAAAGGTGGAATAATTATGTGAACGGCAGCATCTCCGAGTGTTGTTTATACCGCATCTTTGAAATGAGCATCAGATTTTTCTCTCGGCAGTTACGGCTCCTGCAGAAACAAACACAGATGGTGCCCAAATTCCTACTGAATAGTTTCAGGCAATGGCATTTATCAAAACACCTCAGGTCACTAAATGTACAAAGACTTGAAAGAAACCTCACAACTCCGTGTCAGGCCAGCACGGTAATTTCAGAAAATAAGCCTTTGTTGGATAAATGGAAGGATTTGCTGGTGTGTTCAGTGTACTCGCACGACACACAAAATCTTCCACGCAGGCTGTTTCACAAAAGAGGACGGTAACGTGTAATTTCTTTTAGAGAAAAATCAGTTTGTCTTCTCTGATGAGCATTTCTTTCTGAATTAAAAGTCATTTTTTGACTGAGTTGTGCAGACTTTCCCGTTTCCCGTTCCCACTCTGGTCCAGTGAAGGGAAAAGATGGGCGGCACGTCTGAGAGAGCTTCCTCTTCCACCCCTAAGAAGCCAGCCTTGGGAGTACAGGCTTCCTTTATCCAGTGAAATGGTCCTATGATTTCTATAACTTAACTGGGTTTGTGCTGTTTCTGGGCCAGTTTGCCCTTGAAGCCATTCTTTGCCCTTCCTCTGCCTCAATTGGGGGAGCGAGACCTTTCCCAGAGAGTGGTCTCAGTGGCTTTGCAGATGGCTCTGCCTGATGGGGCTTGGGTGTGGGGACTCTGGCAGGAGACTTGAGACTGGGAAGGAGGGAGAAACCAGATATCACCTCCTGCCTCTTCCCCAGCAGCAGCTCTGTCTCTTCCCTGCTCACCTCTCACAACTCCAGTTCCCAGCAGGCAACCCAAGGCTCCTGCGTGAGTGACAGCAGCTCCTCCAGCCCAGGGAGGGCTGCTCCTCTTACGAAGCTCTGAGTCGCTTTGCTCCTTTCTAGTTGGCCTTTCTGTCTTTTTCATCCGCTCTTTAACCAGTTCCATGCATTCAAGGGCTTCCATTTCATTATTCTAAGTGAATGTTGTTTTCTTAATTGAACCCTGATTGACCCAGGAGGCTGACGAAGGATGTTTGCCCTATTGAATTTGTGAGCAAGTAGCACCACTGTAAGTGTGGTTCTCCTGCGCCCACCATAAAGATCTCAGAGGCCATCTGGAGTGTGAACCCCTGAAGTCACTGCCCCTCTGCAGCTCTCTTCCTTTACTTAACGAATGATGATTCTACCTGGAGCCTGCTCTGCCCCCACATCCCTGAGATATTGGCAGAGCGATTTTGTTTCTGCTCACCTTAGTGACTGACACAAGACGCTCCACCATTGCCCTTGATTATGAACTTAGCCTGATCGCCTTCCTCAGGCCACATCCCTCAGACTGCAGGGAGCCCGTGAATAGGTGGTTGGTCTATCAAATCGTCGTGTCTTCCCTAGTAAGTTACAAAGGCCTGCAGAGTCTCCAGAGCCATTTCCGCATACCTGAGTGACAGATTGGAATATGCCCCTGTTGCTGATTATTATTCTAAACTTCCGTTCCTCTGCTTTCTTTTTCAGGAAGGAAATTTGAGCCACAAACCAATTTCATTTCTTAAAAGCTTAAGTTAGTTTTATAAACACAATCTTAATCAAAAAATGTCAAACTAGGGATGTGCATTCCATGCACTTGTTAAAATTACTTTGGACTTTGAAGTTTGAAATACGCGTTCATGCTGATTTGCTGAAAAGTAATGTTTTATAAATTGGTCCCCATTTCTTATTCACCTAGGCTATTACGCTGTCCCTCTGGCTGAAGTTATCTTTCCCTTCTGTTTTGTTTTGTTGTGTTTTAATTTCTCAACCAAATAACCATCTTTCCAGGATTGTCCCTGTGCTCTCCCACTCATGGCCTGACTGACATTGCTTGGAGCCCTGTCTGTGCCTCCATAGTGTGTTTTACGAAATGACATATTGACCTCTGTCTGTGCTTCACAGCAAACTTGAAGAAAAGACCAGGCTTCATCTTTGCAGTCCCAGAGTGTCGGCTAACTTCTTTTCTACTTACGAATCATTCAAAACGCATTTATTAAAGTGTTTCCAAACCATTCAGAACCATTCTAAAACCTCTCATATTGGATGAAAATTAGTATTAGCATCCTTTGAATGGAAGGTTTTTATCCTTAGATATTTTTAGTACTAGATATCTTAAGAACAATAACAGACTGGTTATTTCACAAGATGCCTGGCGTTGGCACCCTGCCGGTGACAGTGCTGTGTCTCTGTTGAACAACATGATACATAGTAAACAGACACAAAGGGGAGCAGTGACACTTCAGTAAGTTTAGGACAGAGCTTTCCAAATCTTTTACCTTGTTTACGTTCTTCGCTACATGTTGCATTTTCTTCTTGTGTTCGTCTTCCTAAATATAAGCCCTTATTTTCCATGTCCGTCTAAATATATTCTCACAGCCTCCACCATCAATTAAGTGAATGCCATGTCTGTAATTCGTTTCCTTTAAAAAGGCTGTGCTCAGCCACGCTCTGCTGATTCCATTGATAATGGCTCCCTTTGCACACTTTGGCCGGTCGCCTCCAGTGTCTTTCTCGTGTGTCTGTTTATTCTACCCAATTAGACTCATCGCTCTGCAGTCAAAGGTCCTTTTGCTTTTATGTCTCTTCACAGCATGTTCCCAACACAGGCCTGCGAACTAAATGTCTGCTACGTTGCACTGATCTCTCTGCTGATATTTTTAGTTCCTTATCTGATGAACACCCCACCCTGCGTACGCTGCAGCTAAGCCACGGGCATAGGTCACCCCCACAGGACGTAGCTCTGGTTGGTCACTTTCTTCCAGACTAGAGATACTGTGAGCTACACTGGGCCCCACCCGTCTTCAAGTCCACCCCTGCCACTTTTGAGTTCAGGAATATCCCTAATCTACTGTTCCCCCAGGAATCATTATTGCTCTTCCAGGAGTTCTTGTCAGTGATCGGTTCTCTGTCACAGAACCCGTTCATTTCCTACCCAGCACTTGTCATAATTTGTGATTATGTATCTATGTAAAGTGTGTACAGAATAAGCACATAAAGCTTCCATTTATAATTGTAAGCCTACAGGACAGTGTATGGGTGTACGTGTGTGTCTAAGAACTATGTCCACAGATCACCTCGTGTCTGCGTGTCGTATGTGGGAGCCTCACATTTCCATTCTCTCTTTTCTGCCACAGATTTTCTTCTCGACTCATCTCACCATGGAACTCCCAAGCCTCACACAGGTCCCGACACACAGTCTGTACTCGGGAATCCAGCGTGCTCGGAAAGATTCATTGCATACGTAAAAGGTGAATGAATGAATTTGTGCAAGCAAAGAATATTTTCCAATCATTATGTCAGAGCTTAAGTTTTACTGAACGAAAGGTGGAAAGAGGAGAGAACGAGAAACAGACAAGAAAGGGCTCGGTTCTCTTCACTCCATAGTTTTCTGATCTGCGTCTTCCCATAAAGGGGCTCCCAGACTTCTTGCTTGGTTTTTACCTGGAAAGGAAAAGGGGAAAACAAGGACATTTCTCCTTCCCGTGGTTGGTGCTACCCACCAATAACAATTATAAACATCTAAATCATGACTTTACTGATTTCCAAATAGTGCAGCAAGAAAACTAACGGCACCCAGAGGGTTCTTAGGGTTACCCTTGCTGCCTCCCGTCTCTTCTGTACCAGCACAATCCTGATATCTTTCAAATAGGAAATTCTGATGACTAAAAAGAAAGAGTGGGGAATAATGACAGAAATATCCTGTAGAGTGTAGTGACGAACAACCGAGACCGTGAGCTGGACTGCCTACTTCAAATCCCCCAGCTCTTCTGTTTTCTAGCTGTGAGATCACTGTCAAGTTATAAGACCTTCCTTTGCTTCTGTTTCCTTGTCTATAAAATGGAGATCACAATACTATACAGGATGGGCATCCCTCATTCAAAACTCCAAAATCCAGAATGCTCCAAAGTGAAAGACTTCTTGAGTACCCACAGGACACCCTAGATGGAGAAGTTCACATCTGACCTCATGTGGGATTCTGCGGTCCAGATGCAGGTGTACAACACACAGTTTATTCAGCGCCCCAGAGGGAAAAATAAAATTGCCTTCAGGCTATGCGTAGAGAGTCTGTTTAAGTAAATTTCTTGTTTAGACGTCCGTTCCAAACCCAAGATATCTCATCATGTATATGCAAATATTCCAAAGTTCACAGAAAGTATAAGATAGAAAATTCTTTTGGTCCCAAGCATTTTGGATAAGGGACACTCAACCTGTACCTAACTCATAGGGCTTGCTTTTAGGATTCAGTTAGTTAGAGCACGTAAAGGCCTAATAATGATGCCCGGCCCCTGGGAAACACATGGTCACCAGTCAGTCATATTCTTATTCTTTGTATTATTATTTTCCACTATCTCCAAATTAAGACAGGTTTGATCAGAATGGACAAATTTCCATTAAGACTGAGAAAGGGAAAAAGGCAGCGGGAGAATGCAGACATAAATAATAGGAAGATGGAAATGCATAATTACCACAGATGCGTTAGAAAAGAAAGAAGACAGGGCAGAAAGGATTCTCAGATATCGTTCTATCCTCTTCATAAACAGCTTTTTAAAAAATTCTTACCCTTGATAGAAAATATTTCTTCACATATCTTTTAAACAACTAATGATGAAGATTACCCTTGTTTTGTCTTCTTTGATCTAAAAAATTTGGAGAAGAGCTCATGACAATCTACTTTTTAGGAGACCCCCCCGCCCCACCTTGCTATAGAATCTCAACTGATTTAATTCAAAGACTTGATGTTCAAAGGTATTCATTCAAAAGCTATTCATATTCCCCATAGCTGTTTGAATTCCTTTTCCTCATCAAAAAAGCATTATTTACTGTTCATATTGTTTCACTGTACAGCATAATAGAGTGACATCTTTAGCTCTTTTGAAAAGGGACTGTGCCCTTATGTGCTTATTTATTCTTTACAAATGCATGCATGTATTTCATTTAAGAAATATTTAGTTAGATTCTGTTATGTGCCAGGCACTGTACTAGATATCTTTATTTAAAAAAAAAAAAAAGCAGTTGTTATAACAGACAAAGTCTATCCTTGGAGCAATGTACAAAACACATAATAATTTCAATTATGAATTGAGATCATTGTTATGCCAGAAATAAATGGAGAGTTTGAGACAGAGTTGTGCAGGTGAGCAGTGGGGAGGAGGATAAATATTAGACATGCCAACTAAAAAACGGCCTCAGGAACAAACCATTCAAATTGCAGAGAGAGGAGCACATGGCAGCCAGAAGGAACAGCAGAGGCTTTGGTGAGGGAAAGAACACGAACAGGTCACTGAGTCTATAGCTGGACACTGGTCGGCAATGGGGAGAATTGCCTGAGAAGAGCTAGGTTGGATCCTGCAGAGTTTTTTGATTTGGAAATGCTCGATGTGTAACAGGGTATTCTTGCAAAGTACCACACTAAGGAGCTAGTGTGATCTGATACATGTTTCTTTTATTTTTTTCCAGTTATTGTGTTAAAACGTTTATATTCCACCTTTAGAAAGATTCACCTGTACCCTTGTAAGATAAACCATCCCTCCAATCACCCATCCACACCCCTCCCTCCCCATATTCTTAGGTTATAATTAGTTTCATAATAGGGGTGTGTACATTGGATACTTTTTCTTCCATTCTTGAGATACTTTGTTGAGAAGAACATTTTCCCTATGGAAAGCCAATGGGAAGGTTACAAAAGTAAAACAAGAAGACAACCTACAGAATAGTGACAGATATTAGCAGCTCAGACTTGAATGTTGGCGAGGCAGCTATGGAGAACTGATTATGAGAGAGGATCAGGAGGTACAAATGACAGAAATCCATGATGGATTAGTGAGGAACCATGTATGACCCTTAAGTTTCTGCTCAAGCATTAGATGATAGTTCTACTTCCTCTCAAGGAAGTACCAGGAGTTCTGTCTGGATCAGGTAAATGACATGACATTTAGAGGACACCCCAGTGGAGATGTTAAATAGGCATTTGATTATACTGATGTGAAGCTGTTACACAGAAGAGCCAAAGATAGCCTCTGCGTACTGACCCCTAGGTTGTTTCTGTCTTTGCTGCAGGCTGAGGCCCAAAAGCCCAACAGGGAAGAAAATCAAATGTTTGCCCAGTTTGTTCAGTTTCTCAAACTGGCTACACAAGCAGATTGTCAGTTATTTAAAATCTGCCTGATTTTTATATCCCGCCAACTCTCACCCCACATCTGCCAGCAATAAATAAACCCCGTGAGTCATAAAGACTTAAGCTGCTTACTGCTATTAAGAGTTCTTTCACCTGGATGCCCTATCGCTCCCCCATCATGCTACTGCCAACTTTGCCTGGGCACATGGCTCTCTCTCTCCTAGGAGTTCTCTTGCCCTCCTCGCTGTCTGAGTAGCGACCCTGACCCTTAACCTCTGGTCTTCCTCCCAAACGGAGCCTTTCCAAGTAGCCCAATAAAGCTCGTGTGTGCTCCTGCCACCTTGTGGTCATATCTTTTTATTTGATCAACACAAAATCCCTCAAACCGCAGAAGAAGCTCAAAGAAAAGATTTGTCTGTCTGGAAGTAATAAGCACAGACATGGCATTAAAGCCATGAGAATCAACAAAACCACTTCAGGAGAAATGTCTAGAATTACGGCGGGAGGGCCCAGGACTAGATCTGAAGAGTTCTAAAATTTGAGATCTGGTAAAGAGGAAAAACATGCACATTTAACCACTTGGTCAATTCCTACTCCTTTTCTTTCTTTGAGGCAACATTATTGGCTCCTTTGAGATGAACCCCATCTCCTCCACCCCAACTCTTCTCTGCACCTGTGGTTTTCTCTATATAACTGCTTTACCACATGTATTGAAAGTATCTGATTATTAGCTTATCTCCACATAATGCTTTCCTAGAAGGCAAAACATGTGTTCATGTCTAAATTCCAGGGAGCGAGCGCAGCACCTGACATAGAGAGCTAAACATTTCGGAAATGACTGAATAAGCAAACGGCTGAATGAGCAATCTGACCATGTTAGAACTGGGACAGAGAAGAGTCGTGACGGTGAGTGGTGGTGGGAGACTGCAGGTGGCGGGGGAGTTAAGGCATCTTTTGTCTTCATGGCGATGCTGGTCCTTACTGTCACTTCCTCCTTCTCCATCTGAAGTTAGATTCTAGTCTTACCCTAGACGAAGACATGGAGACTTTAGACTCATGTGTAGTGTGGCACAAGGACTGTACAGAGAGATAATGGGGTAACATGAAAATACTCCACACAATTAGAAGGCTTCCATAGAAACTCGAGATAGCATAACATTGAGGGATAAAGTTTCTTATAATATTTTGGTTTTCTTATACATATTATACTATATTATATTATATAAATATTTTCTTATAATATTTTCTAATAATATTTCTTATAATATTTTGGTTTTGTTTAACACTGAGGGATAAAGTTTCTCATAATATTTTGGTTTTCTTGTATATATTATATAAATATATTTCTTATATAATATTTTCTAATAATATTCCTTACAATATTTTGGTTTTGCTTTTCCAAAGAAATTCAAAATAAAGGAGAAATGGCATTTTAGGTTACATTGTATGAAATCTGAATCACTTCTTCTGATGATTTTCAATTTTTTTTTTTTTTTTTTTTTTTGAGAGAGAGAAAGAGAGAGAGCCTCACTATATCGTCCTGGGTAGAGTGATATGGAGTCACACAGCTCACAGCAATCTCTAACTCTTGGGCTTAAGCAATTCTCTTTGGCTCAGCCTTCCAAGTACCTGGGACTACAGGTGCCTGCCACAACGCCCTGCTGGTTTTTGGTTGGAATTGTCATTGTTTAGCTGGCCCGGGCCAGGTTTGAACCCACCAGCCTCGGTGTATGTGGCTGGTGCCCCTTCTCACTGAGCTATGGACGGTGAGCCTGATTTTTAATTTCTCACAATTCTCTGTGATTTCAGTACTGTTATTGCTTGATTTTTATTTAAGGGAGCAGTCTGAAAATGTCATGAGTTAAATCACTGCTTCCATGTATTTCTTTACTAAGATACTTGTTCATAATTTACAATGTGGCTTTGGAAAATAAAAACTAATATGAGAGAAGCCTGTGACCTCCACATCACAGCACTGATTAACTAGGGTAGAATCAGAGTTAATTAGTACTTCAAAGTAAATACAAATAAATGGAACGCATAAAAGATCATGGAGGCTAATGGAGTGATAGGAACGTATCCACAGAGGTCTCTGCACATGGGTTGGCACAGAATCCTGTGTCCTTATGAGACAAGATCGGCTGTAAGACCTGTTACATATTTAATGAAAACTTGTTACTATAAAATATAAATAATGATCAATTTTTGGATACTGATTGTGAGCACTGCTGACAAAATCATTTCTGAAAACAAAGTTTTGAAATTTAAAAATGTATTCAGTGCATCTTACAATTGACTTGTTAAAATCCTGTGTGTTGCAAGTAGTCACTGAACAGAATTTATTCTGATGGCAGTGAGAAATGGTTAACAAATGTTAGAGTTCCGTATTCATGTTATATTATCGTCTATAATTACGTGTAATTATAGATAATTACATATTAACTTACAGAAACACCTTGCTTTATTGACATATTGACATCTGTTTGTGAAAATACTGACTAAGCTTAGTCCCTCCTTGGAGATATAAAACCAGTGAAATTATAAATCTAAGTATGAAGATCCCTACCCACCAATGCATTATTTTTCTATCAGTAAACATATTATTAAAATCATTTACCGTTTATGAACACTTTTCCAGTCATTTTTCAATAGTGTTATTTTACCCTTAGAATCATAAAAATAATGGTAAAGGTTACATATTTATATACACACCATACATATTGATTTTCTGCCTATGCTTTCCTAATAGATACAAAAAAGCCAAAATATAACCTTTTCTGGTTGCATAGGTTAGTGAAGTGTATTTTTCTTGGAGGTAAAGATGGTGTTGTGGGAGCCAAGGGACTTCAGGGACTTTTCTGAACATTCAAGAGTAACAATTAAGTTTACGAACTTATCCCAGAAAAAGTGCTACATACTTCATTGCTGAATACCACTACAGTCCCCTTCAAATTACTACACTTGGAAAGCTATGCACCAAGCCCGTGCCCTGTCCTCCTTTCAAAGCACTTGCAGTACTCCTTCTATCATTCCAGAAAAACAGTGTTCCTAAATTGTTTTGAAAGAATATGAGCTATGCTATCATACGACCATCCATACCACCGGCATAATCATCAGCTTAAATGTCCTGGTTTTACTCAAGCTGGATGCTGGTGATGTTTTAAAGGTTATATAAAGAAAATAAGGATTATCCATTATGAAATTTTTCGAAATGAAAAGTTAAGCAATTTTTCTCAAGGCAAATATCTCTGAGCCTTTAATATGATCCGTAAGTCTTTAAGAAACTTATTTAACCAAAACTTCTAACCACCAATTTCCTTTCCTCCCCGTTCCTTACACAGTATCATTTCCTGGGAATAGCCTTCCAGGAAATGCTATGGAAATACTAACCTAGAATGTCCATGGGTTATCCACAGCTCCAAAGATAACTGGAATGCCATATTTCCATCATGAAAATGTTCTTGTCTCTCTGATCCCCAGAAAAAATTCACTTTCCAAATCTTTGTGAAATTTGTTATAAAACAGTACCTTGATATTGATATTTCTAATATAACCTAGAACTAAGAAAACAGAAATATTTCCAATGTGAATATTCCTATAAGAATATTTTCATATTTCCAGTGTATGTGTATATGTATGTAAGTGCATATAAACTCTGATATATAGATGTATATCACAGTATATATATATATGTGTGTGTGTGTGTATACACATATCAGAAAAATATATACATACATATGCACACATAACAGAATTGACACACTCAAATGAGCTTTCTTTTAAGTGGCTGCCTTGGGGAGTCATGCATCTTCCAAATAATTTTTAAAATTCTTTTATGGAGCTGGCATTAAAGAAGTACATTTTAAGTATCCTCATGATGGGCCTATCCTTTCAGAATGAAAAAATTTTTTGAAAGAACCAAACATTTGGGGGGAAAGTAGTAATTTAGACTCTCAAGGAGTGAAATTCATTTTCTTTTGAGAATTACAAAGTTGTTTTGAAGACATTAACAAAAGTAGGTGAGAACATACGTATTAGAACATGATGGCATTCTTTAAATAGGCACTAGGCTCACCTCTTGGGGGAATTAAATGCAACTTTTCATTTTTACTTAAAACTTTGTACATTAAGTGAAGAGCTATGTATTTCAGTGTATCCAAGCAAAAATTCACATCTGTGACATCCTTAGTAGAAAACAGGAGGTGATAAACATGCCTGAGAAGAAAGTGACTGGCCTACCTTACTAATACTCCAGGTGAAAAGGAAAAAATTCACAGCATAGAACAAAAGAGAAAATTCAGTTATTGAAGTAAGTAATGGGGAGGGGAAGAGATGATCCATTTTAGTGTTTCATTTTGTTTTGTTTTGTTTTTAATATCCTGATGGGTCCCATAATGTATGTCCCCAAAGCCCTAAGGCTTCTCAGCCACATTAAAACTATGACCAAAAAGTGACAAGATTTGACTTCAGGTAGATGTGGGTTTGAATCTCAGACCATGAACAGAGAAGGTACCAAATTACTCCAAGTCTGTTTTCTAATCTATAAAATTATAGAATTTTGAATACAAACAACACGCTTAACCCAATGCCCGGCACAGTCCCAAAAGAATGTTGCAAATTGACTTCATAACTAGAACTGAGACACTATGAAGTTTTCAATTTCTGAAAGCACTCCTTGGCCGCCTTCTCCATGTTTGCATAGAATCCTCAGTATTCCTTCCATCAGCCCTTTAATCAGTATTTACTAAACACACCCTAAGCACAGATCACTGTACCACATATAGAAAGATAATATAAAAATGTACAGTTGTGTTCTCAAAGAGCTTACAGTTGATTGGAGAAATGAAGCTTATACCATTTTACATCAAGGAGAGAAATATTCAAGAGACACATGAAGAGCCTTTTGAATCTTACAGAGAAAGAGGCTAATTCTGACAAACCTGGGAAAGCCTTTATGCTAAGGAATGGCGACAGGACTAATCAGAGGATGTCATGAGTGGAAATGTTTAGAAGATACACTTTAAAGATAGGAATAAAGAGCGGGGACCTACAAGGACAGAGTGTGTATAAGTAAGTGAAATTAGTTCAGTTGGTTTACAGTTAGTGCAGTTGGTCTATAGTTTCAAGTGATTAAAGGAATTCACCATTAAAATGGAGCTAAATGGGAGAGAAGTGGTCACAAAGTGGTGCAATGGACACTGAGTACTAAGACGCAAGGAGGGGAGAGAGGGAGGGAGAGAAATCTACCTACCAAGTACAAAGTATGCTATTCTAGTGATGGGCACACTGAAAGTTCTGACTTGAGCAAGATACAGTTTGTCAATATAACAAAAAACACCTATACCCCATAAAAAATGAAAGTGTAGCCTCCGGGCAGATTTGTGAGCTCTGAATTACTGAGTGAACAAGAATGGACTCTACTTGATAGGCACCAGTGAGCCAGTGAAACCTGTTGACCTGGTGAGTGGCATAATAAGTGCTATCTGAGGTCTGACAACTAAGTTTGCAAACTTACCATTGTATGGCCATGTCTTATTGAGTAGTGTTCGTTACTGCTGGTGTATGTTTTTGTGTGCCATCAAGAGAAGGTGAGAGTTTGAATTAAAGCAATGAACAAACATTAAATTTCTTGTTAAACTTGGTAAGAGTGGAAGGGAAACCCGACACATTAGTCCATGTTTATGGGAATGATGCCTTGAAGAAAATGGCAGTGTACAAATAGGTTAAACATTTTTCTGAGGGGATAGAAAGCATCACTGGTGAAGAGAAGTCAAGGCAGCCAGTAACAGGAGAACTGACAACGATATTGCGGAAATTTATCAAATGGTGAGTTAAAATCATGAGCTAACTGTGAGGAGCATAGCAGACCAAGGAAACCTTGATAGAAAAACAGGGAAATTGTAACTGGACATTTTGGCATGAGAAAGGTGTGGCTCTTGTGTCACAACAATACACCAGCTCACATGACATGGTCTGTGAGAATTTTTAACCAGTAAACAAATAACCATAGTGGAAAACCTCCCTAATCACCTGATTGGCCCCCCCAAAGACTTTTTTCTTTAACCCCAAATAAAGGAAATATTGAAAGGAAAACATTTTGACGACACTTAGGACATCAAGGGTAATACGGTGCCAGCTTTGATGGCCATCCCAGAAAAAGAGTTCCGAAATTGCTTTGACAAGTAGACTAGGCACTAGTGTCAGCGCACAGCTTCTCAAGGGGCATACTGTGGAGGTTACCATAGTGATATTCAGCAATGAGGCACAGAGCAGGTTTTCTAGGATAAGTTTGCAAAACTAATTGTCACACCCCATATTTTAGGAAACCTAGCCTGGAAGTCCCCATAGCATATGTTAGAGAAAGAAAGTATTGGAAGTAACAGACCCATAGAGTGGTCACTGAAAGAATCCACAGGAAGACGAAGGTACCCTCTGACACAAAAGGAAGGGGGTAGGGTGGTTGAAAGGTAGGAAGGGAGAGGACTTCTCTGGAGGCTATGTTTTCATGTCAGGCGCAAAAATATAACTTAAGTTTTATGAACTTTGGGGATAGTTTTGAGCATGCTAGTGGAGATAACCATGATTAGAGGCTTTGGATCAATGGGAGAAATGCTAATGTGGCACTTGTGTAGGAACGTGGCAATAACATTGAAAGGTAGGGATGAGTATGAGAGAAAGATTGGGCAGTAACTAAACCTAAAGTTCAGATCACTAACTTGTTTTCTGTCTTTGCTATCTTTCTTTACCATTTACCACTTGGGCATGTCCATGATTTCTGCCTCAGCTCACCTGATCCCTGATATGTCTATTAATGGACAGTTGTCTTCACATCATTTTTGTTCCATGACAATGAGGATAAGTGGATGTAGTTCACCGACCAAAGAAAAAATATATTCTTTGCTTTTTACTTAATCATTCTCAGGGTACGAGGGTAAATCATTTTGAGCCAGAGACAATCTATTGTGTTGACTCTAACCTTCTTCAAGCCAAGTAGTTATGGATAATAAAGATAGCATCCTTGGATAAGAGTGAAATGCCAGGCTCACTAAGCACTCAGTAGCCTTCTGTGACAATCCCAGATAGGAGCACATTATCCAATCAGTGGGATGTTGTCACGTTTGAATTTGTTGTAGGTGGTGAGTTACACATTGTAAAATGAAAGTGTATTCAAGTCATTAGAGTCTCCTATAGTTCATATTTCAAATGATCAAATACTCTCCGACTATAGAAATGACTAAAATATTACTCTCCCACATCACTTTATAAATATTTAAGTTTTTAATGGAAGTATTTAGACCTACTCTAAGCTAGAAGGGTATAGTATAATGAACACCATACACCCCCTCACTTAGCTTCAATAATTATGCCAAAATTGCCCAGTTTTTATTATCCCACATACATTTTTACTAGAATATTTTGAAGCAAATATCAAACATGTTACTTAAAAATTATTCAACATGAATCTCTAACTGATAAGAACTATTTCTGCAACAAGAAGCAAGCCTTTGTTATCATACCATAGATCTTTAATATCATCTATTATTCTTCCATATACGTAGTACACATTTCTCCAATTATGTCAATGATATCCTTTTACAATTAGTTTTTTTGAATCAGAATCTGAATAAAGTCCACACGTCACTTTTGGTTACTATGTCTATAACATATTATGATTTGGTTATTGTATCCAGAATAATCCTCCCTTCATTTTTTCTTGACATTTATTTATTAGAAAAACAAATTTCATTGTATAGTTTATAACAAGGTTGTCACACTATTTTCTACATCTAAAGAAAAATCATAACTCATTCAACATGTATTCAACTACTATATAATAACAAATTGCTAGGTATAGGATAGTGTGCTGAGTGTGATTCAAAGATGTCTGCCAATCATGGTCTCTAAGACTATAAAATCTGGAAGAAAAGGAAAAATAAAAATGCACAAATACAATGACAACAACCCGGCAACACAAGTTAGCTATGTGGTATAGATGCTATCATTTTGGAGGCAGAAGTATGGTTTGGGAGATGAGAGAAGTCGTTTTAGAAAAGTTGGAACTTGAGATGAATGGGTAGAGTAACCAGCCATTCAAGAGGAAGTTGGGTTGGGAGAAGGACAAAAAGAGAAAGTTAATTCTGTCATTGAAAAACATGGGAACAGGGAAACACCTTAGATGTGGGGAAAGTGAGAGACACTTTCAAGGGAGGATAAATAAAGTGATTCAGTAGAAGTAGGACATTTGTGAAAAGACATGCCTGTAAGGTAAGTGGGGGGCAGGGTTGGGAGGGCGATGTGTGGCAGGCTGAACAGCTCGAACACTGTCCTCTAGAGCATGCGGCTTCTAGCTACCTTCATTTTTTTCATATGTGGGAGACGGTTGAACATTATGGAAACATAGATATTTCATTAGTAAGCAAAACACATCAGCTCATTTCATAAGGGAACTTAAAATACGGTTTATGTATTCCAATAGCAATCGTTTTCAAATATTTATAGCAAATTGGCAACATAATTTAATGTTTTATTTTGCCCAACAGCTAGATGCTCCACTTAGAGAATGCAAACAAACTTGAGCTGATTTAACCAACACTCACCATACAGCCGCTAAGAGATCTGCATAAAGCAAAGATTAATTGTTTGCAGCACAGTATAAAACAACAACAACTCAACAAAATTAACATAGGAAAAAGAAGATGATGACTCTATTAAAGGTAGGCATACTAGCTCTACAAATGTTGAACTTTTAATCAGTTATAAAAACACAATGAAGTTTACAATATATCTGTTTTTCTGCTTATTTACATAGTATTATAAATATATAATGACTCATAAATTCTCTTTTTACCAGAATAATGCTAGCTGATTTTTATTATTAAACTACCCTCAAATGACCACTGAATTACCAGATTCATCAAAGAAAAATTTTAATACATTGAGTTTAATGTAGATTTATTGGTATTTTCTTCTTGCAGATTTATTCTTTATTAAGTAGTGCTCCAGATATTCCATATCATGTATATTTGTTGGTATTTTTGAGTGCCCGCATGTACCAGACATTATGCTAGGCCTTTGAGGGAATGAAATTGTACATAAGATATGGTCCTAGTGTTCTAGAGGTGTATACTCTAGTACAGATGATTGAATACACATGTATAGGAATAAAATTATGAGTAGGATTGAAATGGAGGAGTCAGGCTGAATTAGGTTAAAATCTCTCCACAGAAGCACTGTTGATGCTGGGAATCAGATACTTCTTAGTGGTGGGAAGCCGTCCTGCAGGTTGTGGGATATTCAACAGCCTCTCTGACCTCCCCCCACTAGATGACAATAGCACCTCCCAAGCATGACAACCAAAAACGTCTCCAGATATTGCCAAATGTCCCCTGCAGCTTTGAACTACTGGATTAGATGGGAAGTCCTGTGTGCATTTTGTCAGTGAACGTGACTTCCAGTTGAGGAAATCAAGGTTAGTGGATAGAGGCGCAGAGGTTAATCTGGGTAGTTTGAGAAGAGGAGAGCATTTCAGGAAAAGAAATAAAATGAGAAAGTGGCTGAAGTCAAGATGGGAAGGCAAGTGGATGACTATAAGTTATGTTCAAGGGCGATGTAGCATTTGGTGCTTTGGAAATCATTGGTTAAAGATAATAATAAAGTAAAAATAAATCAAATTATGGAGGTCTTTGACTATAAAGAGATAATATTTTTCCCATTAAACATGTAAGTAAAATGAATCAAGCATCATTTTGGAAAGGATAATATGGCAGCTCTGGGCAGAATGATTTGACTGTACAAAAAAAAGTTCTCTTTTAGGTATGGAATTCAGTTAATGACATAATTTGGCAGAAATTGGAGAATAATTTTGTGGGCTATGCATTTCCCAGTGTGGCATGAGAAAGGAATAGCAAATGAAAAAGTAAAGTCTATCATTTGCTTCTGTGTTTGATCTCATAAATCATGGCTGAGATTGTTTTCTCATAATAGAGGTGACACTTTACAAGAGGGCTGAGTGGCAGTTGTGTCCAGATTCTCTGGGACTCCATGAAGGGAAGAGTTATAATTGATGTTTCAGAAGCCAAGGGTGGTATTATTTCTAATAACTCTCTGGTGATGCAGAAAGTATGAATCTAGGCTTTTAAATAATCTTGCTGAAAAAAAAATCTGATTTAGATTTCAAAGTCTGGGACAGAAAAGATGACCATGCCTTACCTACTCAGCACACTGAGGCTCTCTCCTTACTAGTAGACTTTTGAAAGTCTCCCTGCCTCTAGATCCCAGTTCATCTTCATTCTACCATTTACAACATGAAATATTAGGGCAGGACATAATTCAATTTCAGGTAATATAAAACATAATATACGTAATTCAATTTCAGATAATACACAACATAATATACGTAACTTTAGAACCCCTAAAACCCCTCATTTAAAGAACTAAAATGTATACTTAAGTAAATTTACACTTGGTCATTAAGTATATTGTTCATTCCCTATGAAAAGATTTATTATCCTTTTGAACACTAGGGACAGTATTGTAGAAAATTAGGGAGAAAAGAAAGCGATTGATGGAGGAGTATGGTCAGTCTTCACTTCTTCTTCACCACCATGGAGAAATTTAATATTGGGCATAGGAATTTGTATTTTGTTAAAAAAGAAAACTAGTTTCATAATCAATTAAACATGGTAGAAATTCAAGAGAAGTTTCTTGTTTCTGGCAGTTAGATATAAAATAGTTAATAATTGGAAAGAACTTGAGTAAGTGAGACAAGTTAAGAGGCTGCCATAGTAATCCAGATGCTATTCATTTATCAAAAGCAAATTTTTAAGTATCCACAGAATTAATGACACTTCATTAGACACAAATTAATGCTTATTTGAAGTAGGGCAGTGACTACAGAAATGGAAATGATGCTATTGAATATTAATAAAATTATTAAACCAGCTGAGGGTCTATTTTTTTCTTGAGGCCTTTTTGCTTACATTTACCAGAATTTACATATTTGAAACTGATCCACAGTTTGGGGATTCCGTTCCAAAATAAATTGCTTCGATAATCGTAGGGAGAAATTAGCGGATCATTGCCAGTCAGCTGCTTGTCTGTCTGTGCCAAAATGACAAAATTTTCTGAGCTAAACAGCACCCAGGTCTAAAGGGGAGGGGAGGGGACAGTCAGTGGAGAGCAGTGAAATTCCCTGCGGGTTTCAAAGGCTCTCCTCTGTCAGTAACCAGAGAATTGAAATCCATCTCGGTCCTGCAAGAATGCTTTTAGAGAGTTGTGAACATGTTCATTAAAAGAAATAAATGAAACCAAATGGTTACCATTATTGATTATTTCTGCCCTTGTGGCTTAGACTGGAAGTGGTTTTCAAGGGCCCCAAAAGCTATTTCCAATGTTTTTTTTCTTACTTGGATCTGAAGCATTGTGGACACGAGTCATTCTAGCCACATCTGATCTGTTCCACCAGGCCATTGGGAGTTATTGTTAACAAATAACTGCATCTGAAAGCCTTTTTTAATCTTTCTGTATAATTTTAAATTTATATTGAACTAAATTACCTAAAAATACCTAGATTATTAGAAACTCAGTTTACTTCCAACTATAGCTGTAGCTTAAAACTTAAAGTAATAGTAATTATGGTATTAATTACAATGACATTTGATTTGGATATTTTATAAAACTGTTAAATTATATAAATGAGTTTCGTAGATATGTATATGACTTCCACTTTGGAAGGACTTTTGGAAGATTTAAACATAATCAGTGAACATATTGGTCTATTTTAAACACTTGAGTAATATGAAAGTATCACAATCTATCCGTAAATACATATTCTTTTGT
Source organism: Galagoides demidoff (assembly GCA_963574575.1). Lineage (NCBI taxonomy): Eukaryota > Metazoa > Chordata > Mammalia > Primates > Galagidae > Galagoides > Galagoides demidoff. The sequence continues at coordinate 31,777 of CAUYQV010021059.1, forward strand.
TTAAATAAAGAAATCCCCAAACATGGTTTGTTTCCTCACTCTTATGTTTAGCAGACATTGGCTGATACACCTACTGTGTGTTAAGTGTGGTGTTAGGGACTGGGCATACCAGGGTGTGTAAGACAGACCTTCTCATTTCCAAGCAGTTGATGGTTTAGCAAAGGAGAGAAAATAAAAATTCTAGTGCATGCAGGAAAATGTAACAGGGACTAGTATAAAGATGAGCATTTAGGAGAATACTTAGGCCAGATTGGAAGTTGTATATTGTGATGTTGTTTATTCTTTTTCTGGTATGTTGAAAATTCTGAAAAAAACATCAATGTGAACATGTGGCTTCTATAAACCATTCAATATCTTCACAGTATGTAAATTGTCTGAAGGGATCTATAGTAACCAATATTCATTTTACCTAAATTCATCATGTTTCTCATATTTTGACATTCCTATGAAGTCTTTTAAAACCCATCTCATTGTATGGTTTGGATATACCTTTCTGGTCCCAATTCTTATATTTTCTCCCCTCTGTTTCTCTTTCTATTCTTCCCTAAAATAAGTAAGTTTGGAAGCAGTTTCTTTTTTCTTTGGCTGGTAAATATGATTTATCTGCTTTGGGGAGCAAAAAGAAAGAAACACTAAAATATCTGTGGTGCATTTTCTGCTTCCATAAATGGGTCACACTTTGTCAAATTCTGAATATATTAAGCCTTTGTGGAGTTCTGTTTTTCTCAAATACTAGGTTGCTGCACTGGATATCAAAGGGTAATTTATTTTGTTATAAGTAGGCTTTTACCCAGGGCTTTTTTAAACTTCAAATCATGAATACTTCAAAAAAGATAACTGAACGCTAGAATGTTTAAGGAAGCAGAATATTGATTTTCATTTGTGTTTGTACAGGTGCTCACTGCCCTTCATGTATGGAGACCATTACTGGGTCCTGAGATCTGTAGGGCATCTGTTTTGTTAATTTCCTTGCGGCAGTGATGGATTGGAGGTGATTTATCCCTGAAAAGAATTTGCTACAGCCCTGACAGAAAGTAGCTTGTACTAGAAGGAGATAAAGATGTACCATCTTCATAGGGACTGAACTTAAAGCGTAGGCAACAATAGTATTTCATTTAAGCAAACATAGAAAATATGTTTAATCAAGAATGTACCATTCAGACAGCTGGATAAGAATTTGTTTTAAAACGACCTATAGGGGAGATAAACACCAGATATTAGAGTCAAATTCTTTTTATTATTTGTGAGACATTGGAAAAGTTCCTTTATTTTAACCTCAGTCCTCTTATCTGGAAAATGGGAATGCTAATGGTGCGTCAGTGTTGTCATAAAGATTGATTCAATTATGTATACAACTGCTTAATAGATTTGGCAAATAATAGGATGCGATAAATAGGACCAACTATGACATTAAGTAGATTAATTCTCTAAGTGAATAAGGAATGGAGTTAAAGAACAATGTTATTGGAAGAATATTTCTATATACATCAGGTTGGAAATGATTTCAACTTTCATAATTTTTTACCTTATCTTTTCTAAAAATATTCTAATCAAAACAGACCAGTCCACACTATGGTATGTATCACAATTACAACATTGTTCAATATAGATTTGCTAGTGCAAATGGTAATGAAATGTAAAAGTGCAAATATAAATTAGAAACAAATTTCCCTTTCCCTTCTTAACTTATAACCCAAGAAAATGGAGTGGCCTCAAGTCATAGTTTTTAGAAGATTTACCATAAATTATTTTGCACTCTTTATTAAAACAAAATCCACAACCAGTTGCCTACAAGTTTGTAATTTTGTCTGAATTTTTACTTTTTGATTTCTAAATTATTTTTCAAGATAGTTTATAGTATAACCTTATTTGTTAAGATGAACTGTCACTGTATTAAACTTCTCAACGACATGATTAAATATGATACATGAGTTATGTGCATACCCTAATTCAAGAAGGTTTTTGTTCCACTGAAGCTCCCATCACAAGGTCTGGAATATAAATGCTCCTTAATTGCTCTCTTCCTTCTTTACTTCATGACATTTATCATAATAAGTTATTTTGGGCTCGGCGCCTGTGGCTCAATCAGCTAAGGCGCCAGCCACGTACACCTAAGGTGGCAGGTTCGAATCCCCAGCCCAGGCCCGCCAAACAACAATGATGGCTGCAACCAAAAAATGGCCGGGCGCTGTGGCGGGGGCCTGTGGTCCCAGCTACTTGGGAGGCTGAG
>CAUYQV010021061.1:0-45851 GCA_963574575.1 Galagoides demidoff
CATCTCAAAACTTTCCTAAAGACCCACATATATACCCGACAGAAATGCACACATGTGTACACTGGGAAATGTTCTGAAATGTTCACAGCATTTGTAACGGACAAAAACTAGGAACGACCCAAATGCCAATCATAACAAATAGAAAACTCATGATATATTCATGCAATAGAATACTACGCATTTTTTAAAAAAGGGATGACTGTTACGTGCAACAAGGATGAGTCTTACATTGTTGAGTGAAATGGCAAGTCCTGGCACCTAAGAGTGAAAAGTACATATGAAAGTTCAAATACAGGGACAATTGACCCTTGGTGTTAGAAGGTGGAATAAGTGACTGCCTTTGGAGGGGAAGGGAGGCTGATGACTGCAAGTGGCATGATGGGGCCTTCTAGAGTACTGGTGGGATTCAATTTCTTAATCTGGTTATGTTACATGGGTGAGTTCAGTTTGTAAGTTTCATGTACTTCTCTGTATATATTTTATATTCAATTAAAAAACATATTAATAATTCAAAAGAGGGAGCACTTCAAAGCCTGATGCATAGATAGTGGGAAAATAGATGGTAAATTGGGATAAAAATTACCAGAAAAACCATTTAAACAGTATACTACAGAAAAGCTGTCATAGGGTAAATAAAATACATTCTCAGTAAAACAAAGAAACCAAGGGATCAACAAAAAGAGCACCCGGAGGTAGGAGGGGTCCCTAACAGAGTTCCCAGAGTTGGAGTGGCCACCTCAGGGCTGAGTGACCTGCTCTGGTGATATTGGAGGGTGCAGACCCTGAAGGATAGAGCAGAACCACCTTCAGTCTCCTCTGTCCCCACTGCCACCCCCACCTTCCCTTTCCTCCAGGACTCTGTTTCCCAAAGTATCTGAAACCTGCAGGGAGAAATTTGAAAAGAAATTGCCACCAAGCTCCAATGCAGCAAAAGCAGCTCTTTGGTCAGAGCAACTTTTTTAAATCATCATTTAACTTCATATGTTCATGGACACAAATTACGTGTCATTTGAGCTTTAAATTGAAAAATGCCTTGAAATAGTTGAGTCAGAATTCTAGGATTTATGGACAATTTAAAGATCATTAGATCACAATGGGAAAACTATATGAATGACATTTTTATCAAATATAAACAAAAGGAAATGACAGATGATATGATTGGATAAAAGGTAAATTGTAAAAATGAGTGAGAGTCATAAATTTATCTTCTCTAGTTTAAAAATAAGACAGAAATTCATGCATCTTTAATTGAATAAACATATAACATTACAAAGAACTACAAGATTTCAACTGTCTCTTAATGTGTGTGCAAGCAGGTTCAAGGAGAAGCTGGAACATGGAAATGGCCTTTAGGTGAGTAATAATTTTCTGTTTCTTTTGCATTTAGAGCAAAATATGAAAAATGAGTAAGGAAGACTCTACATCTTTCATCATAGGTCTAACCGCTTCCAACACTATAACTCCTTGATTACTGTTACTTTATAGTAAATCTTTAAATCAGTGAAGTAAGATTTTCAACCTTGTTTTTCTTGTTCAAAATGGCTTTGGCTCTACTGGGTCTTTGCTTTTTCAAATAGATTTTACTATCAGCTCGTTAGTTTGTACAGAAAAAAAAAATCTTGCAAGGATTTTGGATGGGATTACTTTGACTCTGTAGATCTGTTTGGAGAGAATGGAGATGTAAACAATACTGAGAGTTCTAATCCACCAACATGGCAAGTCTCTCCATTTATTTGGGTCTTCTTTAATTTCTTTCAGCTTGTGTTTTGCAGTATTTGGTGCAGGTTTTACACATGTTAAATTTATTTCTAAGTATCTCTATTTTTAGATGCTATCATAGATGGTGTTTTAAAAATCTTTTGTTTCTAGTTGCTTGTGGTCACCTTGCCTCCTGTGATCTTATGAAACTCATTTCCTCATTCTAGTAACATTTCTGAAGACTTCATAGCATTTTCTACATACACAACGTCACTGGTGAATAAAAATAGCTGTCTTTCCTTTCCAAACTGTATGCCTTTAATTTCTTTTTCTTGCTTATTGCATTAGCTAGGATCCCCAGTACAATGTTAAAGGGAACAGGTGAAAATAAATATCCTCGACCTGTTCCAGATCTTAAGAGGAAAGCATTTGGCCTTTCACTATTAAATATGTTTGTTATCGCCAGGATTTTCATAGATGCTCTTTCAGATTAAGGAAGCTTCCTTCCCTTGCTTATTTACTGAGAGATTTTTGCCATGAACAGAGGTTGAATTTTGCCAAATGCTTTTACTGCATCTATTGAAAGGATCATTTTTTCTTTTGTTAAATATGGTAAATTATATTGATTATAATTGATTACACATACACATATATACATATATACATACATACATAGAGCTTACTTTTAATTGCTAATATTTTTTAAAGGATTTTTGCCATTATGTTAGTGAGCAATATTGGTCTGTAATTTTCTTCTTATAATGTAATTGTCTTCTTGTTCTGGTTTCAGGGCAGTGCTGGCCTCATAACCAGCTCATTTCCAAACGAATTGGAAAATGTTTTGTCTTCCTTTAGTTTCTAAAACAGTTTGTGTAAGATTGCCATCATAGTCTTCAATAGTGGGTAGGACTCATCACTGAAGCCATCTGGATCTAGAATTTTTTTGTGGGAGGTTTAAGTTACCATTTCTACTTTTAATTGACATAGGAATGTTCAGGTACTTCTTTTCTGGGTCGTAGTTTATATCCTTCAAAGATTTTGCCCCTTTCACTTAGGTTGAGGATTGGCAAACTGTGCCTACAGGTCAAGTCTGGCTCACTTTGGATTCTTCACTCCAAATCGGGTCACAGTCGTTTATTCATGTATTGTCTACATTGCTTTCCACTATGATAACAGAGTGAGTAGTTGCAGCAGAGATTGTGGGACCCAAAAGCTGAAAATATTAGCTAAACAGTAGTTTCCCCGTATCTGTAGTTTCACTTTCAGTGGCTTCAGTTGCTTGAGGTCAACAGTGGTCTAAAAATATTAAATGGGAAATTCCAGAAATAAACAATTTATAAGTTTTAAATTATGCACCATTCTGAATAAAATGATACATCTCAAACTGTCCTGCTCTGTCCATCCTGGAACGTGAATGATCCCTTTGTCCAGCACATTCACACTGTATATACCACCTACCTGTGACTTACTTAGTAGCATGCGATCAGATCAAAAATGTATAATATATATAGGGTACTGCCCACAGTTTCCGCTGGGGGTGTGGGAATTGGTAGCCCACATGTAAGTGGAAACTATTGTGTTGGTTTAGAGATTGAATTAGAACCTTTTCTAAGGGCCTGCTGTTAGGCATACAAGGAGGGACTATGTAAATTGTTGGAGGTGAGCTGTATCCTCCCAGTTTAAGTAGCAGGGGTCTGTAGAGAACTTTCTAGTCAACTTTACTAAACAATGGATAGCACCTTCAGGAATAGGCTGTTTCTCCTCAGCAAGGGTAAGGTCACATGGAGACGTTCTGTATTCACTTCTCCTTGATGCATTTTATAGCCTGCAATTCAGTATGGGTAGAAGCTATATATACAACCCTAGTACTTATCTTATTTTGAGGCACAGATTTAATTATTAAGGAAGATAGGTGGAGATTTCAGGGGTGTGCTTTGTACCAAAAAGTTGGATGTGCCCCAGAGCTCCTAGCTCAGCAGGCATATTGCCAGGGGACATCCACCGTAATAGCACCAGTGGCTGGGTGGGACAACAAATGAGAAAATAGAAAGCTGCTGTCTTCAATCTATGACTACCCCAATCATCTTTAATGGAAGATAGGTCATTACAGCTGGAAGTGGGATTGAACTGAGATGACAGGGAGGATGCCATGGAGTACGCTCAGGAACAGAAGTACACTCCTCTAACCAAAGGGAAACAGGATGTTGAATATTCCAGAAAAACCAGCAGACAATGCAAGTCATATAAAACTTTCCATGACTTTGTAGAATGGTCTGGCTCTGTTCTTTCTAGATTATTTCATAACTCCAAGGAAATAGGAGAAATCCTGGTAGTAGAAACTCCTTCTTAGAATTCTGAGATGCGGCTCGGCGCCTGTGGCTCAAGTGGCTAAGGCACCAGCCATATGCACCTAAGTTGGTGAGTTCAAATCCAGCCCGGGCCCGCCAAACAACAATGATGGCTGCAACCAAAAAATAGCCAGGCGTTGTGGTGGGCGCCTGTGGTCCCAGCACTTGGGAGGCGGAGGCAGAAGACTCACTTGAGCCCAGGAGTTGGAGGTTCCTGTGAGCTGTGATGCCACAGCACTCTACCCAGGGGAACAGCTTGAGGCTCTGTCTCAAAAAAAAAAAAAAAGAATTCTGACATGCTCTGGTTTGTTTTTTTATCTGAAGGGCTCAGAGTTCTACAATTTTTATTCTGTAGCACAAAACTAAAACACAATTCTTACCCTTCAGTACACAAAATATTATATTCATTGTAGTTTCCAAACTGCATTTGGATAAGCCTTTATTTCAGACAAGATGTAGTAGAAACCCTGTGTAATAAACAATAGGCAATAATTAGAGCTCACTGTGCGTCAGACTGCATGCCAAACTATGGACATTGGCTATCTCTTTTAACCTCATACCAATTCTGTGATGCAGGTAATGAGATTATCCCGGTTTTACAGACAAAGAAACTAAAGCAAGGGGGTTAATCAATTTGCTAAAAATAATAGAAAAGAGTTGGCCGAGCTGGAGCCTGGAGTTTGGACCACTCATCCATGAAGGAAGGTCGTGAGGTCCTCCAGGTGAAATCCGTGCTGGAGAAGGGAGCGCACAGCCCAGTGAGCCGTGAGCCAGCCAGCACATGGAATCGAACCTCTCAGCGTCCTGTTAGGGAAAATGCAGATAATCATTGTTCTTACCCACTTCCAGAAATGCCAGGGCAGCATCTGATTTGACCTGCTTTGAAGGACTTTTTAAGTCCTTAGAGACTAGGTACCACACAGGCATCATGTTCACTGGAAATCATTTGTAAGCCCACTGATGCACCACCACCCTAAGACAGAGAACGTTGCCACGCTTTCCATATACTAAAACTCAGGTTGCCTCAGTTCCTCCCTTCTAAGAACAAGCAGCACTCTGCCACACCACTTGAGCGACTTTTCAAACCAGTGTGTGCCAGACCTAGGAAATCCTCCAGTTTCATAGTTTGCTGCAATTCTCCTTCTACCTTGCCTGGCCACAAGATGTCCAGGGTACGGCGGTCTAACAGCAGGCCCCCGGACATGAGTTCTTTTTGCTAAAACCTTGTTTGGTGGCTTTTTCCCTTGACCCACCATAGCATGGTGCACGTAAAAGGATCACTCTTGGTAAGGGATCTTCAGAACGGAGACGCTTCCAGCAGGGAGGACCTGTGTAGTATACTGCTGGAAGAACTGACTAGCAAACAGCAACATCTAATACTGTGTCCAAGTGCCAGACGGTGTCCTGAGTGCTGCAGATGTAACAGACCTAATAAGATAACATTGAAGTGGTTGCAATGATTATCCCCATGTCATACACGAAGCAAATGAAGCACTGGGAAGGAAATTAAAGAGCTTGCCCAAGGCCATGTAGTAAGTGGTGGCTCCAATGTGGAGTCCAGAATCCATTGATAGGTTTGAAAAACACTGAATTTGAGATTCCTGTGGGTTAATAAGCAAGGAACCATTTCCTCTACTGAGTATCCAAGAATGTCATATATCACACTAAGAGCTAGGGAAAATGCTAATTACTGAGACTTTTTTGGGGGGGCAGTTTTTTTGGCCAGGGCCAGGCTTGAACCCACCACCCTGGTGTATGGGACCAGCACCCTACTCCTTGAGCCACAGGCGCCACCCGAGACTTTTTTTTTTTAATAGACAGTCTCACTCTGTTGTCCAGGCTAGGACCGTGACGTTAGCCTGGCTCACAACAACCTCAAATTCCTGGGTTCAAACAATCCTCCTGCCTCAGACTCCCAAGTAGCTGGAATTACAGGCAACCACCATAATGCCTGGCTATTTTTTATTTTTAGTAGAGACATGATCTCGCTGTTGCTCAGGCTGGTCTCAAATGCCTAAGCTCAAGAGATCCTCTGAACTCAGCCTTCCAGAGTACTAGGATTACAGGCATGAGCCACCACACCTGGCCACTACTATGGATTACAATAACAAAGTGATTTAGTTCCTGTCCTCAATGATTTTATAGCACAATGAAGGGGAAAATATGTAAATGGATGACTATTGTAAGTACTGTAATTATAGGTATCATAAATATAGTAACATCTACGGCATATGTTAGATGGCTTACAAGGAACAAGGAACCCATACGGGATCATCAGATAAGGCGGAAAGAATGTATACCTGACCTGAGCCTTAGAGGAGAACAGTAGTTAGCAGGACAAGGCATGGAAAGTATTCCAGGTAAGAAGAGTAATAAGGGTAACAGAGCAGAGAGCATAGTGAACATTCAGGGCAAGCTGTTCAGAATGACTAAATCACTGGAGTGGATTATAGAACAAGGAGTGAATGGCAACTAGAGAGGTAGGCAGGTGTCAGGTCACTGAGGGCCTCACACACAGTATAATAGGCAGCTAGACTTCTTCATATAGGTAACAGAGAGCCACATTTAAGAAGTCATCTACTTCGGGGGAAAAAGTACTTGGGTTACATTTTGAAGAAGGATGTGGGATGGGGTTCAGGGTAGACAAATGGATATTAAGATAGTAAATTAAGAGATCACTGTGACTAGAAGCATTCAGAGGGTAACGTAATGCAGTACAATCAGGAAAGGAGAAAGGAGGAGAGGGACCTCTTTAGAACAGGATTTCTCAACCTTAGCACTACTGATATTTCTCTGTTGTGGGAGGCTGTCCTGTGCACCACAGTTTAGTAAAGCTCTCTCGGTCTCTGTCCACTATTCTCCCCCAGTTGTGATAACCAAATACATATCTGCACATTCCCAGATGTCTCTTACAGAGTAAAATTGTCCCTAGTTGAGATCTACTGGTTCAGACATGTGGATATTAAAACAGAACCAGTTGGACTTGGATGTGTAGAGAAGTCAGGAAAAAGTCATCGAGGTTAACACAGAAACTCAACAGGTTTGATCTGGGACACATTAAGTTTGAGATACTCGTGGGACGTCCTAATGAGGAGTCAAAGAGATAGTTAGGTTTGTGCTCAGAGGATAGTTCTCAGTTGGAGAAGCAGACGTGGCAATTATTTGCATGTAGAGAGAAAGCAATAACATGAGTGGATGAAATCACTCAGGCAGACTCAGGGAGTGAGAAGAGGCCCAGGCAGGAACTCTACGGACAGCCTAGAGTTAAGGGTGGGAGAAAATTGTTTAAATTACGATTTAATGCTTGGTAATAAAAGGGAAGATAAAAAAGCATGTATCACTGTGCCCTTTTAAATCAGTAATGAAGACCCTTGGTATCCTCTATGGCCCAAGTAAAAGCTAAAATTTCTATACCAAATGATGGGTGTTAGGAATCTGAAAAATTTGCTTGAGCTGGTTACTTTCCACATGACAGTCTTAAATTAAATGCAGTATTGCTGAATTTATTTTCTGTGTTCAGTACAAAACTAAACAAAACCTTCAAGAGCCTCATGGTCCTACTATGGTGTCTGAAGACCTAGGTATGCAAGTCTGAACTGAGAAATCCACCATATGGTAGCAATATTGCTTCACTACCTTCTTGACAATGTCAAAACAGTACTACCACTGAAGCCTCAAGGACAGACTGGAAATTTAAATATATATATTCTTTAACCTTTGATAAGCTTCTACTGTGATAATTCTTGAAAAAAATAAAATATGAAGCAACAGACAAAATGAGCTTACAGGGTAGAAAGCAAATCCAATAACAGGAAACAGTATCATTTTTGGCAGGAAAGTCAGGGGAAGTCAGAAGATAATTTCCTACAAGTGTCGTGATTTCCACAGAGTCATAAAGCTAATTGCCTACATGCCAATTATGGTGAGAGGCCTTAGACTAGGGCAATAGCTATCTGTTACAAAGGAACTTGGTATTGAACAGAAGGCCAGATGCTTTGGGTAAATAAGTGATTACCTGATGTAAGTTTGATACCCTTGGGAGAAACCAAATCTTCAGGCCAACCATGTACCAGGAGAGGTCACCTCCCAAATAACCTATGTCTTCCAAGGTGCCTCCAACCAAGCCGGCACTCCCACTCACAAATGCTACTTCCCCCGCTGGTTCTGTGTTAAAAGGGAGAGAACCGAATAATGCTCTTGAAATAATTTCCCCATCTTACACATTTGTCAGAGAGAATACTGACCATTTTGCTGTGCAACACAGGACCTTGTGCACGTCCAGTTTCTGTAGGGAATTCTGGGCTGCCTTCCTGATTCCAGCCCGGCAACCTTTTCTCCGCCTCCCTTAGCCAACATTAGAAGAGAAGTTAACAAATGGATCTAATTACCACAGTGGTTTGAGGCTTCTCAGCTTTTTTTTTTTCCCTTCCAGCTGTAAAGATGTCCTCAGACTGAGCTTCACATTCAAAACTGCTGTCAAACTCTCCCTTTAAGGGGCACTTAAATTTAATGTCAAGCTGATGCCTGTGGAAGACCTTGATTAAATTTGCAAACAGTAGACTCTAACCGAACCAGAACTTTAAGAGTTGTCTCATTTCGCCTTTCACGCTTAAATCCCAGAAGTTTTCGTTTCTTCTTTGCAAAGAATTACGGAAGTTTGCTCGCAAAGATCCTGAGTATCAGGAAGACAGCAAAGTGTAACAAGCAAAACACCCTGTCTGCTGTTAGAGAGAGAAGAAATCCCTCAGCTTATTAAAATTCTATGTGAATTGAAGATCCTTCCCATTGCTTTATTCCATTCCCAACTCATTCAAAATCTACAACTATTTAATGACTCCATAATATTATAAGTAGTCCTAAAAAGTTTACTTAAAACCTTCCTAGTGTTCTTTAATGCATACAGCAATTAAGAATTTTGTACTGTATGGGTGGAGTGAAAAACATCATGGAGAAACATAACAAGTGTGACAGAATCTCTACTAACAATGTCATTGCTTCAACCAGCTACAAATGTCCAACCTCACTTCTTTCTTCTGCTGTTTCTTCTTTTGTCTTTGATAATCACACAGCCTCTCTTCCTCGAAGAGGAATAAAAGACTAAAAGTTAAAAGCCCTGGAAAACTCACATTCTTTTTTCACTGGCTACTGTTTTGAAAAGAGGCCGTTGGCTTTTGATTTTTCCTTCGGGTTCTTCCTACATCATCCAATTCAAACGAGTCTTCCTCTCAAAGAAAGCAAATCAAAATTGTCAAGACCTGTGAAGCATGAAACATAAATTGCTTTTTCCAACTCCAAAAAGCACCAAGAAAGCATTAATTTCTACCTCCTTTTATAATCCTCTACCCCCTATCCTCTAATCTATAGACTTCACAGTGTTTATATATTCTTCTGTATAATACATGACAGGAGATCAAACCTTATTATGAGGAAATTGAACCTGTAATACAGCGAACATTTAAGCTAGTGTTATTTTGGAGTTTGACTAGACACTTATAAAACATTCAAGCAGGATGACACAAATTCTCGGGGCTGCCACTATAAAATAAATAGTCCACTAAGGCACATCTACCATGCTGTTAATAGCTCTGTCCTTTTAGCTGGTGGGAGCACAGGCTTCATAAAAGGAGAACATGAGGCAGGAGAAACAAGACAGCTTTGCAAAATGTTGCCAGATATGAAACACCCTGTCTTGAGATTTCTCAACTACCGCAGAGAGTGTGCTGTTAATATTTCCCTTCTTTTAATACAATTGAGACCTGCATTTCTATACTCGGCTTTCTAAAGCTGATTTAATTCTGTGGTTAAAACAGCTCCATACAGCACTTGTTCTTAATTTTTTTTTTAAAAGTAAAGGACTCGCGGTTTGCAGTTCATGGATAAAGTGGTAGGCAATCACCGGATTCCTGTTGAGAACTACAAATGATGAAGGGAACAGCAGATGGTTTTGGAAGGGAGAGATTTATAGGGGTAATTTGTAGTGGAATAATACTATTTTCCAAACTAGGTGATAATAATTCACCCAGACAACTCCAAGTTCAGATGGTATCTCATTTAATTATATGTTACTAAATATTCCAAGAAATCTTTGACTCAGAAGCCTAAAATAAAAACCCGATTAGCTGACATTTTTAGGCTCTGATGATCTGATCCTGTATAAAACCTTTCATATTGATGCAGTTTATCCAGTTTTCTGTCTTCTCATCAATTGTCATGTGTGTGATTCAAAAGGATAAGGGGAAAGCACCCCTTTTTATCAGGAAAAGAGGGAAGGAATAGACTGCTATTTTCCACATATTCCAAGGTAACAGGTGAGAAGAGTTACATTTCAGACTGTGTCTCCTGGGACCCCCCAAACCCTGGGTGAGTACAGAGCTTGGTGAGGAGATCAGATAAGGTGTCCACAGTGCCACTGCCCTGTAAGGCATAAAGCGTCAGGGAGCATCCACCCTATCTTACCTCCTTGCCAAAAGCAAGCAGAGAGCGCAGGGCACTGATCTCATATGTCTATAACTACCCACAAAATTTACTGAATTCTATTGAATTCTGCTGCTAGCACTTAAAGGAGGGCATACTATGAATATCAGAATATTCATTACTGATGTTAATGAATTTACCATGCCTATTTGGTAATTCCCAGCAACCACAGAAATAATAAGACGTGGAAGTTGGAGGGTGGGATAAATACTATCAATACTCCACGTACTGCCTTTGTGCTTCAGAAACTGTCTATTCTTCATGAACCTGCCCCTAGAATGAATGAAAAATGGCAGCAGATAAAAAGTGCCATTATTTTACATTAAAAAATACTCCTGTAATAAGTACAACTGGCCGTACTTATTCTGTTTAATTCCTAAAGTCACAATTCATTTCAGTAGAGTTTCCTGCTACTCAAAGGGGTCAAAGTTGCTGGTGAAGAGTAACCAAAAAATAGGTCAGCTAGACAACAACAACAACAAAAGGAAAGTTTAAAATCCCCCCAGAGTGATTAGCAGTGTGCTGAATGTTCCAAAGTGCCGCTTAAAAACGAAGGTAAGGTCCAATTTAAGACTCAATAAGATTCTCTCAATTACGCACATAGTGATGTACATTTTCATATTTATTAACAAAAAAGGTCAAATGATTGTGTCAAACTGGAAAAGTGAGAAGGTTTAAATTAAAAGTTGTTTTTAGCTGTATTTGTGGACTTTAATCAGTCCAGAAAGATGTTCTTATCTCCTAGAACAGAATTTAAATGACACTCCTCAAGTGACAGATTTTCATAGAAACTCTTCTTCCTCCCTTCTGTCAAAGCAAAACATAGTAGGGGTTCTGTGTTTTTACCTGCAGTGTGCCTTCTTAATGAGTGTGTATACATGTCAACAGACTGGGGTGGGATGAAGGGAAAAGATAAAGTTAAAAGAGAACAAGGCAGAATGTTAGAAAAAGAAATGAAAGCTACAGAGGAAAGGGGTTCCTAAACTGCCCAAGAATCATTCACTAAAGTAATCTTCCAGTCCCTCCAGATCCACATCCACATCCATTTCCAGGGAGGAATTTAAAGAGGCCAGAGCAGACGATGCATCCTTGGCTTTCTGGATGCTTGGCTTTTGCTGAAGAGTCTCCGGTTGGGCAGCTTCCTTCTTGATGTCTTTGCCTCCATTTAGAATACGTTGACTCTCACAGAAGAACTGATTAGGATGATTCAAAGAAAAGCCACAATCATCCACCTGTACAAAGAAGCAAATTTGGATCTCATTAACACACAACAAAGCTATAAATGCAGGATTTTCACAATCTGTCCCAGCCCTCACTTAAAACTTACTTAACACCTAAAACACGGCTCCTAGCTGTTCTGGTCTGTAATACTCAATCCACTACTTGCACTGTTTCATTCAAAGGAGCTTCAGCTAGTAGCTGGACATTAACGACTCTTCATCTATCTTTTCAGCTGAAGCCTCCACACCTAGTTCCAGTTCTCATGTGGCTCTAGTTCCGTTATCAGGGCCCATTCAACATCCAGGATGCCTGAAAGGCCAATGTGAAAATTATCCTTTCCCCTCCCCTCCCCTCTCAGAGGCTGGTATCACCGTCCACTCTTGGAGCAAACTGGACACTTCTCTCACCTCCATAGAACCCTAACTCCCATCCACACCATGTCCTCAATTCTAGCAATATCCAAACTATTACCAATTCTGGCTGGTGATTACCACAAAATAAAAAATTGGAAAATAATGGGTCTGGGAAACAAACCCAGGTGAGGGCTACATCATGTGTCAGTAATGCCCAGGTTAAGGACCTCTATGATCACTACTGTACCTAGTATATTGGAGGCCAATAAATATATATTTTTTTCTATTTTTAGTAGAGACAGGGGTCTCATTCTTGCTCAGGCTCATCTTGAACTCCTGCACTCAAGCAATCTATCTGCCTCAGCCTCCCAAAGTGCTAGGATTACAGGCATGAGCCACCATGCCCAGCCTGGGGAGAGAAAATGAAAAGCAATCTCATCAATCACTTTGATACTCATTCCTGATATCATTTGTATTTGTAGGCTGGCACATGTTATCTCATATAGTACTCTGAAAAAACAACCTAATTGAACGTAATTTCTTCATTCTAATCTTGGGTTTTCACTGGTCATTCCTTATATAGAAATTTTTTTTGTTTAAATTTTCACTTAATACGAACATGCTTCAGTTTGTAGTATTATGCTATTTCTTTGCACAAATACTAATACAAAACTTTTTGGAGACAGTCTTAAGGTGTCATCCTCTGTAGAGTGCAGTGACATCACAGCTCACAGCAACCTCAAATTCATGGGCTTAAGTGATTCTCTTGCCACAGCCTCCCAAACAACTAGGCCTACAGGTGCCCACCACAATGCCCAGCTATTTTTGTTGTTGTTGTTGCAGTTGTCATTGTTGTTTTAGCTGGCCTAGGCTGGGTTTGCACCTGTCAGCCTCAGGTGAATGTGGCCCACACCCTACCAACTGACCTACAGGCACCACCGACAAAACTTTTGAGTACCACTTAAAATTATGCGTTACACGAATCTCCCTTTATCTGAGGCTTTGCTTTCAAATCTCTGCCTTCCACACCTGGAGCTGACAATAAAAATAGCATTTTGCTTAAGTTACTTACTTTGTTGTGGTTTTCTAGATGGTATTTTCAACTTTATATAATTTTGGAAACTAAGAAACCACGACACTTTTTTGTTCCTCTGCTTTGTATTTACCAATCTTTTTACATCTTACTTTTTGTACTGAAGTGATGTGTACACCACAGGCACCTTACGTATTTGGTGAGTTAGGCCCAGAAATAGCCAGTGGATAGCCAGGTTCCAAGCTAGTAGTTTTTCAGAATCTAACAATGCATTTGTCTAACTCAAGAAATTTCTAACCCAGTAAGTCATGTACTTTAAAACTTATACAAAGAAAGGAGAAGTGACAAGGGTCACAGATAAAGGCCTATTAGACTCCATAGTAGAGAGAAATTCCAGCTGGGAGGATGAAGGCAGGCTTTGTAGGGGAAGTGCTATTGAGTTGGGTCTGGAAAACTGGAGAGAGTGAAAGCTGGGACACTGGGGGAAAGGGCAGTGAAGATAGCAGGACCACGTGAGCAAGGCAAAAGGAAATGTCCCAGGAGAGCACGTGGTGCACACAGCCTGGTGGAAAGGCTCAAGAAAGGGAATAACAGGGAGTGAGGCTGGAAAGGCAGGCAGGGCCAGGCCTCTGAGAGCCTTGAAAACCAGGGTAAATAGCCTAGACCAAATTCTCTAGGCAGCAGGGATTCACTGAACATCCTTAAGAAGGGAGGTGGCATGATTAGGGTGATGCATACATAATCTTCTGGTGGATAAAAATGAACTGGCAGAGGGGAAAAGGAATTATAATATGGTCCAGAATAAACCCTCCAGATGGGTGGACCTATAAGCAGAAATGAGATCTTCTCTGGTAATTTTTAAGTACCCCAGGGTTCCGCGATTCTCTTTAGTAAGTTAATATATGTTGGGCCAATAGTTTTAGATGTAGTAACTTCAGTGTATAACAGACTGATTTTAAGAGATATAGATCACTAGGAACAAATGCTTATCTTTGTTTTAAAAACTTGGTTGCTTAATTTCAAAATGTTTCCTGAATGTTTTAGAATATATCTATAATTTTTATTAACAATGGAGTCATTTGGCTCAGCACCCATAGCTAAGTGGTTAGGATGCCAGCCACACACACCGGGGCTGGTAGGTTCGAACCCGGCCCCAGGCTTGCTAAACAAACAAAGAAAATAGCTGGGTGTTGTGGCGGATGCCTGTAGTCGCAGCTACTTGGGAGGCTGAGGCAGAAGAATCACTTGAACCCAAGAGTTTGAGGTTGCTGTGAGCTATGATGCCATCACACTCTACCAAGGGCAACAAAGTGAGACTCTATCTCAATTTTTAAAAAAATGGAGTATTTTGTGAACTTCTTTATCATATAGTAGAACCTTTGTAATCTGACCACCCAAGGGACTATAACAAACTAGTCAACATATGGAGATGGTCAACATAAGGAACTAGGCTTATGGGACTGACATATATGTATGGTGCATGTCCAGTCTATGGAAATTAGGCCAATTTAAGGAGGTGGTCAGCTATGGAGGTTCCATTGCATTTAATTTTCAACCAACTCATTAAAAACTGGGAGATCCAATATAAACTTCGCAGGTTGTGAAGTGTTTCACAAAAAGTAAATTTATTCCCTAACACATTTCAGTCAGAAGGCTTTATATTTTATAAATAGAAAAAAAAATAGAGATTAGAAGGCCCCTGAGATCCATTAAATTGAGCCTCCTCCTCCATGTGGATTAGGAAACTGGGGCCTAAAAAGAATACACGGTTTACACAACGTCCTAGAACTAGTAACTGATTTTGTCTCAATTAAAATTCAAACCTTTATGCTAGATTATTTAGTTGTTTTGAAAATTGTTTTAAGAGGTTTTATGCAAAGCGAAATAAACTGACAACGATATCTCCATTAGAATTATTTCTAGAGCTAAACTTGGCTGTAAAGATTATAAAAAAATATAGTCGTATCATTTCATGCAAAAAAGAATCTAATACCTTGGTGCTGTGTTAACACACTGGGGATCTTCTACACCTTGCTTCAAGTTGTTAACATTTTCAATACCTCTATCACAGAAGACAACTCTGAATTATGGGACTTCAGTGTGGACAAAAGGAAATATGGTAATCTTTTAAAGTCTCAGTTTCCTCTATGATATGGAGATAATAGTGCTCTATTGTGGGGTTGCTATGGGAAAGCCAAAGAAAGAAGAATGTGAACAGAAAGAGTTGCTGGTTCTATGACATCTAAATTAAATGCTGTAGAAAGACTCAAGAAAGAGAAGTCACTTTTTAAAAAAGTTGAATTCCCAAAAGAATAGGAGAAAAGATCACATTGCTTCCTATATACTACTAAGTTCCTTTTCCACCACTTTAAAGAAACCCAAACTGGAAACTGCTAATGGCGTATTATGGGTATGGTCTGTGAAAGAAAGATGAGCTAGGGTTCCAGTCACTAAGCCATACTCAAAAGACCCGGCCGTTACACCAAAAGATTAGCAAATGAATGACATTCAGATGCCTTAACTCGAAAACATAATATTGAAGGAACATACATATTTTTATGAATGCTCATTTTAGTTAATATGTTTTTATTAACTAACTAAAACAAGCTAAGGGCTTTGGGATGAGGGCTTGTACCGTGGCTCTGTGCGATGTTATGTTTCTCAACTTTCCTCTTAGGCCTGCAACTGCCCTTCTTAACTACTCTGTGAAGCTTGTTGTGACCTATTAAGTTGCTGGACAGAAAGATGAAATTATGAACAGTTTCCTTCTTTAAACTGTGCTGTCTTTAAGGACGGGTTTTTTGTCTTTTGAGTTTCTTTCAATAATATTTTTGAAGACAGTGTATATAGTTGCCATTAAATTCCTTTTTATCTTCCTCAAGAAAAAAAAAATAGGAGTTTTTGGAGAAAAGTGAACATAAACTAAACAGAACAAAAACAGACCTTTAAAACCAAATTAGGAAAAAGACAAAGTGAGGTTTCTACATCTAAAGCTACCATTTCACTGATTTCTGCTCCAGAGACAGCAGCTGTTTCCCTGACTCTCATTTGGAAAGTTGAGTATTTTCTTGACTTTTGTCTCCTGTGAGTCTTCTGCTGCTTTCTGCGCCCCTCTTCTTGTTTGGTCGCTGTTAGTGATAGTTTTTTTTTTGTGGCTGATGATTTTTGATTATGTTTCGTACATTTTGTTAGGTATTGGGAAAGGCAAATTCTGCGATGCATTTTCATTCTGAGATATCAGCCTGAAAGATCCAAAGAGTCTGAAACGGGATTAGTGCAGCTGGAGTCCAGGGGAAGGCGAGTGGCTGGAGGCCTTAACAGGCTGTAGTGTAAATTTCGGATTTCATCTTGAGAGAAATAGGAAGCCATTTAAGGTTTTTAAAAAGAAGGTTATTGAAATGATCAGATTCCTCTATTTTAAAGGTCACTCTAGCAGCTGTGTGGAGGAGGAAGGATTGGAATGGGACATGTGCAGATGCTGGGAAATGAGTTGGGAAGCTACTGCAGGGATCCAAGTGAGGGGAGGTGGCTGCTAGCCCAGCATTCTAATTGGTACCCATAATGGCGACCCCGAGTTATTGTAAAAAGGCTTAACTGTATTTCATATAGCCCGGTTAAGATACATGAAAATGTGTGATAGGTTATAAGAGGATTTCTGTAAAAATTTATAAATTGGGGGAAAATTATGCTCAGCTATTTAAAAAATAAGTATTCACAATTATTACTCTTGTGTCCAAAGAGGTTTATTTCTGAAAACATTATTTTCAATTAAAATTCAGAGATTAACCTACACAAGGATTAGGGTCTTCATTTATACACGAAGCATGGAGAAAGTAAAGAATACACTACAGTATAAAATTATTTCAAACACTGATCCCTAACAATACTGAGGAAACAGGTTTTAAGCAGGCCAGCTTTTGACTCGTACTAAATGAATCTCCCTCAGACATTTGCTCGGGATCAGCACATTTTGCACACAATGACCTTCACACAAACATGGGTCTCATATTTCTGCCACTGCAAATGTAGACTTTGAAGGAATGAAAGCAATATTGTTTTACCTATGGGATATTTGGGTTTTAATCAAGAGGTTTTGCAATGACAGCTTATAATGAGGCAGCTGGTATTACCAAAACAGCCATATGGAACTATCATAGAGCTGCTGCAAATGGTACCAATTAACTGGTTCATTTTCAAAACTTGCATTTAAGTGGGTTTGATCACAGAGGCCTCAGGAACATAAACATAAGGTTTTATTTGGGGAGGGGGGGAGCAGGAAGGCAGAAACCTGACAAAAATAGATTCTATTTTTAAATTAGAAAAAATAATAAATGAAGGAAGATACCTTCAAAAAGCCTATAACGAGACAGCTATTGAATACAAAGAGCCTTTTCCTTCATTGATTTATAGGTGGTTTAAGTTAGATTATTTCTGTATGTGAGAGGATTGAGATACACTTTTTTAATTTCTTCATTAATCCAAGGCAAATTTTAAAAATTAATCATACTAGCAACATTCTTACGGAAATAATCAACAGGAGAGATGACACAAGCAGATTTGAGGAGAAAAAACTCCTTTTTAGTGATTATGTCACAAACCCAATGTTTAATTCTCATTTTTATGTTATTTTTTTTTAAAGAGGTTGGATCATAGACCTCAATTTGTGAAAGTTCTGAGGCCTCTTAGCTCAAAGGGCTTCCAACAATTAAGAACATATAAGGAATTAAAACTCCCAAGCTGAGCCAGAGAATTCAAGGAATGCAGCCTCCGAGGGGTGAGTCCCACAGAACAGATGCTAAAAATGCCAAATACGCACCTTGTCTGGTGAGGTTCCCATGAGATTTCACTGTGGCTTACTATTTCCTTGATGTTTAGTCCTTTAATTTGTAAACACAAGCTATGTTTTTTCTTTCTTTTTTTTTTTGGGCAGTTTTTGGCCAGGACTGGGTTTGAACCCTCCACCTCCAATATATGGGGCACCCTACTCCTACTCCTTTGAGCCACAGGCACCACCCAACACAAGCTATGTTTTAAAAAGAGCAATAGTTTTAAAAGTTAGGAATAGAGGAGAACTGGACCCACAGCAGACCGGGAATCTGGGTCCAGACTGTCCATTAACTAGCTTGGAACAAACAGGCCTCCATGTTTTAATGATGAAGGTTGGATCAGATGACATGGATTGAAAGTCCTTCCATGTTTATTATTGTATGACTCTAAACAGGAGGAATCCAAACACTTCCACAGTCATCAGTACAAATCCACTATCAAATACCACAGAACAGCAAAGCTTTCAGATGAGTTAGACCCTTTGGGTTCAAATCCAAGTTCCACCCCCTCTTAGCAACATGACCTTACACATACCGCTCAGCTTCTCTAAGTCCTAGTCATCATACAGGGACATATAGAGTACCTTGCTGTAGTTGCATTAAAAGAGCTAATACGTTCAAAGAAGAGAATGTTGTGTCTAGCATGTGTTCAGGGTTCTATTGATATTGATATGTTTTGCTATTATTATTTTAATTATTATTGGTATATTATAGAATATATTTTCCTGTGATATATTTTATCAAGACATTTTGCAGTTACATAACCAGAATAAAAAACTATTTTCGTGACAACTAAGTAGAAACATAAAAATAATCATAAAACTTAACATAGTAACTGATGATGACGTCAACACACGCCACATCTTTTTTTGGAGGGTCATAAATCCCTGTTAAATGCCACAGACGCTAGAACAGCGCACATTGGCCCTCAGAGACAAAAGGTTTCAAAAGGTGCCTGGACCCCACACTCCCTTTGTGGATGTCTGCCCCAGGTTAGGAATCTATACTTAGCAATCAGTGGCTGCAAACTGGGGGCCAATGGGCTGAATCTGACCTGTAGACATGTTCTGTTGGCCTCCATAAAGTCTTAACATTTGTCAATGGGAATGCCTTTAACACAATAAACTTTTTCTTATGAGACAGAGATTCACTCTGTCCCCCTTGGTAGAGCGCCAATGTGTCATAGCTCACAGCAACCTCAAACTCCTAGGCTCAACCCATCCTCCCAAGTGGCTGACACTATAGGCCTGTGCCACTATGCCTGGTTAATTTTTCTATTTTTAGTAGAGACTGGACCTCATTCTTGCTCACACTGGTCTCAAACTCCTGAGCTCAAGCAATCTACCTGCTGTGTCCTCCCAGTGCACTAAGATTACAGGTGTAAGCCACTGCGCCCAACCTAACAGCACAATCTCTCCAGTGTGCCATAGCTGTACCTCACTATCTGACAGTCAGCTCAGCCAGCTTCACCTTCTTTGTATCATCTGTCTGCTCTCTGTAGGCCTCAGAGTTTGTGACCCTTGCTTTATGTATTTTAGAACCTACTCTGAGATAGACTAGGCCAGTTAGCACTCCCTCTAATAACCTAGCAGACCTAGGAGGCTGGCAAAATAATAGTCAAATACATTTCCCTGACTCTCTCCACATGGAATTTAGGTTCTGCCAGGCAGATAAAATATGAGACTTGGAAAGTAGATTAGAACATGAAGAGGGCAGCCACAAGCAGAGGGTTCAGATTTTTGGCATGGAAGATGACAAAAATCCTTTGGTTCTTCTGCTTAGCTATGGCAAAGGTTCTAGATTTAGTCCAGGGATTGGTACATTAAGGCCGGTGGTCAAATCTGGCCCCTACCAATTTTTATAAATAATCTACTGGGTCAGTGTCATGCCTATTCATTTGCATCTTTTTCTGTGGCTGCTTTTTCACTATAATGGCAAAGTTGGATACTGTGACAGAGACCATATGGACCAGAAAGCCTAAATTTTTACACTCTGGCTCTTTATAGAAAAAGTTGACTGAGCCTTGGTCTCATCCCAGATCCAGAGTGGCAGGTGGCAGCTACAGTAAGGTGAGATTTTCCTCATG
This sequence comes from Galagoides demidoff, assembly GCA_963574575.1. NCBI lineage: Eukaryota > Metazoa > Chordata > Mammalia > Primates > Galagidae > Galagoides > Galagoides demidoff. Next base: position 20,040 of record CAUYQV010021061.1, read on the forward strand.
ACGTAGCTTCTTCTACTTCTTCTTCAGCACCCACGCTCAGTTCTCTGGCCCTTCTATAGCTTTTACAAGTTATTTAGTACTGTGTAATAAATCCCTCTCTGCTAAAAATAGCTAGAATGTTTTCCACTGCTGCAACTGAAACCCTGGGTAGGTAGAAAGTAACAGAAGACAAAGAATTAGGCTGTAAAGTAAAAAAAAATTTACTTACGTTATGTGTCATCTCGAAGTATTTCTGACAGGCTACCTGGTAATGTGAACCCTTTACTAAATCCAAAATCTGAAATAAATGAGGAAAAAGAGAAAAATGAGAAATCAAGTGTCTTCCAAGCCACCGTAGCCCACCGTAGTTGGCCTTTTCGTAATCCTCATTCCAGACGGGAAATGCAATAAATCATGCCGCGTGCAGTGCAGCCCAGACGTGTGATAATTCGGACATTATACGGTAGCGGTTGAGGTCAGCATTAAACCACAGACGACAAGAGATAGTAAGTGATCTTTCTGACCTACCAACTGTGCATTTTAATAACTCTGCCTCGACAACAAGATGGAAAATAGATTCCGGTATTATGACTTGGACAGTTATTGTCAGAACATCATACTGCAACATCTCTCCCAAACCTGTAGATATAAATCTAGCAATCTAATGGTTGGTACATGAAGCAATCAAGTACACTACTTAGATTTTTATTTTCCACATTACTAGTTTATACAGATACAGCATAAAATGCTGCTGTGTACCCATCAGGAGAATTTAATGTAAACCCTTTGGATGAGTATCTGTGAAGAGGGAATGCTTTTGCTTTCAATCAGATTTGTCCTTTTTGAAATGAAGTTATTTCTAGTAAAGCTCAGCTGAATATAAGAGTGAATAGTCTATTCTGAACCTATTAGAACATCATCCTATCTTTTGTAAATACAATTTGCTTTCCAATTCTACTTCATGTAATCTCTTTAGAGCGGTGCAACTCCCATCCTTATCAGCAGAGTGCAATGCCAGTTGAAATTCGTAAAGTTTCACCTTCCCATATCCCCAAATATTATAAATAAAAAATATATTTGGCCTATTTATCAAACACAGTAAAAGGCTGGAATTAAGAGATAACCGCAAATGAAGGGAAACATAATTCTGGAGAAATGTTAATTTCCATCCTTTTTTGAAAGGCTGACCTTCCTGTCATAAAAAGAAAGGAACGCAAGTCTCAAATTCCTGCCGTCCTCATTATTGAATATAGCTTGCATCTTTTGACAGATACACAAAAAGATTACAGGTGAAGAATGAGCATCAAACAATACCGACAAGAATGTGCTTAAAAGATTCTTCTTCTCTGATTGTCTGACAGATTACATTTCTGATTTGATGTCACCTTTTATTAGATCTTATGAAAGACCTATGTAAATGCCAACCACTCACAGAATCCATTTGACCCATCTACTTTTCTTGGATTTTTACAGCAAAAATGAAAACTATATCAATTTAAAATGAATAACACACTTAAAAATGAAGAAAGTATCCAAGTTTTCCAAGTAATGCTAACATTCTGAGCTCATCTTCTCTCATGCTTCACACACAGATTTTTAAGTTGTATTGAAATAAACTTGCAAATAATTATTGGCGAACATCAATAATACCAATATATTAATATCTATGAATAAGAATTTGAGAAGACTTCAAACATAAATTTAAGCTTTAAATGATGACATAAATTACCTGAAGAGAAAATTAATTCACAGAAATACAAAAATTCAACTACATGGTATACAAGTTTCTTTTATGTAAAAACAAAATAATGAATCCAATATTTTACTCAAAGTATATAAATTTCTTGTTCTATTACATAAAGCAGAAGTAATACATTTAAATATCTTCCTTACAAAGTAAATGTGTAACATTATGTACACACAAACTAATATACAGAAGAACCATCACAGCTGACCACCTCCCTACACTAACCACCTCCTTAGGTTGACCTCATTTTCATAGACCACCCCTGTACAAGTTCCTTATGTCAACTACCTCTGTGTGTTGACCAGTTTGTTACAGTCCCTTGGGTGGTCAACTTACAGAGGTTCTATGTTTGGGAAACGTGCTACGAAGAAATACTTATAAGAAATGTTAATAAAAATATTTAGTCAGGTGATAGTCACATATGTTAAAAAAAAAGACTATTGAGGACAACTGACATACAAACCACAGAACGTGAGAAAGGAGATTTACTGAATATTTTAGATTCCATAAAAAAATTAAATTTAGATTAACCATGTGGCTTGGCGCCTGTGGCTCAAGTGGCTAAGGCACCAGCCATGTACACCCAAGGTGGCGGGTTCGAATCCAGCCTGGGCCCGCCAAACAACAATGACGGTTGCAACCAAAAAATAGCCAGGTGGCGGGCGCCTATGGTCCCAGCTACTTGGGAGGTGGAGGCAGGAGACTCGCTTGAGCCCGGGAGTTGGAGGTTGCTGTGAGCTGAGATGCCAAGGCACTCTAACCAGGGGGACAGTTTGAGGCTCCTGTCTCAAAAAAAATAAAAAATAGATTAACCATACAATAACCTCCCCCTGCCCCACCGAGGGAGGGTTCTTCCTTAACAAAAATAATTCACTTTTACTTTTTCTTTTATATTTTTAGGAAGACTATTTGAAATTTGCTTACAAATCTACAAATAAATCACCTAATCATCTACCCTTACCTTTATCAATCATGTCGCAGCATATTTGAGGTGAGTGAAAGTTTCTGTACATATTTAAAGATATGATTAAAAAAAAAGACAAGACAATAGAGGTCCCCCAGCCCTTTGGCCAGAAATAACCCTTTATTACTTTTTTGGATTTAGAAAAGCCTATTCACAGACAGATACAGATGAGGTAAAGAAGAGAGAATACCAAGTAACAGAAATATAGGAGACCAAAAAATCAGCCAAGAAGAAATCCAAGAAAAACAAAGCTTTTGGGCAGCGCCTGTGGCTCAATCGGCTAAGGCGCCAGCCACATACACCTAAGGTGGCGGGTTCGAATCCCCAACCCGGGCCTGCCAAGCAACAATGACGGCTGCAACCAAAAAATGGCCGGGCGTTGTGGCAGGCGCCTGTGGTCCCAGCTACTTGGGAGGTGGAGGCAGGAGACTCGCTTGAGCCCAGGAGTTGGAGGTTGCTATGAGCTGTGATGCCATGGCACTCTACCCAGGGGGGTAGCTTGAGTCTCTGTCTCAAAAAAAAAAAAAAACAAAGATAGTGTGTTAGAAAGTAAAGTAACAGTTGTGATGGGGAAAAGATGAAATGGTATAGGTGAAAGGTGGGGAATGAGTACAAGCTATCTTTTGTTTGTTTGTTTAGAGATAGGCTATTGCTGTGTCACCTCGTCTGGAGTGTAGTGGCATCATCATAGCTCACTGCAGCCTTCAACTGCTGGGTTCAAGTGATCCTCTTATTTCAGCCTCCCAACTAGCTGGGACCATAGGTGCGCACTGCCTCATTCAGCAAATTTAAAAATTTTTGCAGTAATAAGCTCTTGTAATGTTGCCCAGGCTGGTCTCAAACTACTGGCCTCAAGAGATCCTCCCCTCTCAGCTTCCCAAAGTGCTGGGATTACAGGCATAAGCCACTATGCCCAGCCTGGGTCATCATTTTAAATAAGGTCAGGAAAAGCCCAAATGAAAAGGCTGGATAAGGGCGGTGCCTGTGGCTCAGTGGGTGGGTCGCCGGCCCCATATACTGAGGGTGGCAGGTTCAAACCCAGCCCCAGCCAAACTGCAGCAAAAAAATAGCCAGGCATTGTGGAGGGCACCTGTAGTCCCAGCTACTCAGGAGGCTGAGGCAAGAGAATCGCCTAAGCCCAGGAGTTGGAGGTTGCTGTGAGCTAAGTGACACCACAGCACTCCACTGAGGGTGATAACTTGAGACTCTGTCTCTACAAAAAAAAAAAGAAAGAAAGAAAGAAAGAAAAGGCTGGATAAGATAAAGGACTGAGTCACAACAGGGAAGAGCATCCCAGGCAGAAGGCACACAGAAGCAAGTGCAAAGGCCCCGAGGTGTGTTTGAGGAAGGAGCAGAATATAGTCAGATGTGGGGAAATGGAGAGAAAAGAAATGCTGCTGAGATCTTGGCTCTGAGGTGATCAGGAGGGTGAATTCCCCCCTCCTCACCTGAGGGCTCACCAAGTGGGAGAAGGCGAAAGTGATGGGAGAGGCCAGTTTCTCAGTGTTGGTGTTGCTAAGAAAGACAGAGTTCACGGCTGAGTAGAGCTGGACCTGGGCACCACGAACAGGTCTTTCATAGTTCAATTCCAGCTGGGCTTGCTTCTCGGGATCCAGGTCCAAAGAGGCATTGGCCAGCAGTTTTGCCATGTTCTGGCTGGAGAAGATGCCGGCCATGGTGGGACCTGAGGGATAGACACACTTATAACTTCTTCCCATCCTCCCTCCCAAGATGTCCCAATGCAGGCTCGACCAGTCCCCCACAATGTCTAGAGTCTCTCCTGATGGCACAGTTTGTAGTTGTCTCATAATCTGAACCTCTCCTTGGCCCCATCCCATCTTCTCCCTTATCCCCCAAACACCCTTCTCTGGACAGATGCTGTTACCTGAGTCCCTGGCTCCAGCTGCTACAGCCCAGTTCAGCAGCATCCGTGCGTGGCTCTGGCCCATGGTGACATTCTTGTCCCCCTGCTCCTGGATTAGCAGGGACAGCTCTGAGGGGAGAGGGGCAGCGATTGGGGACACTAGATACAGGCAGAGGCCTGGGACTAGGGCAGGATGAGGCCTCACCTGTGTTCGAAGGAGAACAGTAGGTGAAAGGCCCTTGAGGCATGGTCTTGGCCAAGGCCCTCAGCACTTCTTCAAGGGTGAAGAGCAACCAAGTGACTATGTAGTGCCGGTCGTGTGGGGCCAGGTTCTCCATGTCCCCAGGGGCTTCCATCAGCTCATCCACCAACCTGATGAAGTTCTGAAAGTGATGGGTAGAAAAACCACTGGGTCATTGGACCACAGGGGCTTCCTGAAGGACCTAGGTCTCACCCTCCACAGGACATACTAGAGAACCACAGCACAAGGGAATCATAGAGACAATGCAGTAGCCAGAAAACAAGTGCGGGGAGGGATGTATGTGGTTCCCTGTGCACTTGGGAGTCACCCTAGTGCTCAACACCAACCCTCTGATTGGGCACAGGCTGCCTTCCATGCTCTGTTCTAGTTTCTCACTGTCTTGCAAATAACACACAGCTGAAGCAGCTCTAAAGTGTCAAATGGGCATCTACAGTAAGTGCTGTGTGTATATTGTGCGCATGTGTGTCTCTGACCTGAGGCCCCAGCTTACGTTGAGCACTCTCTACAGCCACACCGAAGCATCCCCCAGCACTCCCTTCACTGTCTCAGGGTCTTGACCTTACCTGGATGGTGTCTTTGTCTGAGTATGACCCCAGGTCTTTACTGAGATTCTGGACTTCGTTGAAGAAGCGGGAAAGAGCCTGGGGAGAGTGGTGAGGACGTCAGAGAGCTTTGAGGGTGGGTGGAAAGCACAGGGCAGGGGTGGATGCTTCCAGTTGCAGAGGGATTTCCTAGCCTCTGGTCCCTGTTGGAGCCACTCACCTGGCTGTTGACACCCAGGGGCAAGGTCAAATTGGTGAAGGGTAACTCTGCAGGGAACAGGACAGCAGCTCATTAGGCATGTGAGTGTGTACATGTATTGGAGTGGGGGTTTGTAAGGTCAGGTCAGAATATACCTTCACATGTACTCAGCCCTACTATGAAACTAATTTATAGCTTTCATAGGAAAGCTATAACCCAATTATAACCCAAGAATACCAGGGAAGGGGAGTGGGAGGATGGGTGGAGAGAGGGTGATTGGTGGGATCACGTCTATGTTCGTCTTTTAAGGATACATGTGAATCTTTTTTTTTTTTTTTTTTTTTGAGACAGAGCCTCAAGCTATCCTCCTGGGTAGGGTGCCATGGCTTCACAGCTCATAGCAACCTCCAACTCCTGGGCTCAAGCGAGTCTCCTGCCTCTGCCTCCCAAGTAGCTGGGCGCCCGCCACAACGCCCGGCCATTTTTTGGTTGCAGCCATCATTGTTGTTTGGCGGGCCCGGGCTGGGGATTCGAACCTGCCACCTTAGTCGTACGTGGCTGGCGCCTTAGCCGATTGAGCCACAGGCGCCGAGCCCATGTGAATCTTTTTAAATGAAGAATATAAATGTCTTAACACAATAACTAAGAAAATGACATGAAGGCTATATTAACCAGTTTGATGGAAATATTTCAAATTGTATATAAAAATAGCATACTGTACCCCATGACAGTATTAATGTATACAGCTATGATTTATTTAAAAAAAAAAAAGAAAGAAAGAAAGAAAAAAAAGAACACACCTTCACAGACAGGGCTCCCTTGGGTGTTTGGGGCCCTCACTTTCGGCTTCCAGCCTGGGCGGCAGCGGCATGTGTATGAACCCGGTGTGTTGACGCAGACAGCAGACTCGTGGCACAGATGCTGCCCAGAGCTGCACTCATCCATATCTGAGGGGCCAAACAAGGGGGTTAGGCCTTGTCTCAGCCCAGAGGGGCAGCCCCTCTCTTATATACGCCCCCACTGCACTCTTCTCAGTGATAGTGACCCCTTTGGAGAGGCAGAAGCTGGCTTGTGGCAGGTGTGGAGAGGCCTGAGCACAGCAGGTGGGCCCTGTCCAGATGTGCAGCTGTGGAAATACTGAGGGGCCTTTCTCCCAGTTAGGAATCAGCTGCTCCCCGGGGCCCCCGGGCTTCCTCCTCGTGCCCAGATCCTTCCCTGGGACCACCAGGTCCTTTCACATCCAGCCTCCAAAGAATAAAAGCCCAGGCACAGCATGCTGCCTCCAGTGTTCATTCTGCTTGGTTTGCGTGGGGGCTGCTGAGTGTGATTGGATGTTTGGCTGTGAGTCTCTGGCAGTGTTGGGGTCTGGACTACAGACCTTCACAGATGGTGTTGTTTGGGCCGTTAGGAGACCCAGGGATCGGCTTCCAGCCCGGGCGGCAGCGGCACTCATAGGTGCCTAATTTGTTGAGACAGTGGGTGGAGTTGTGGCAAGGGTTTCTTCCAGAGGTGCATTCATTCACGTCTGAGGACAAAGCCAGAGGGTCAAACCCTGCCCCTGACCAGCTCAGGCCTCCCCTCCTCTTATTGCACTCACTTCCCTATCTCTATATTTCTCCAGACCAAGGGCAGTTATTGCACATGCTGTCACTTGGTGACCTTCAAATACACATCAAATGTATGATGACCTCCCTGCAAGATGGGTACAGAAGGGACCACAGTTTCCTGTTTATAAAAGGTAAAACCAGGAGGGAAACTGAGTCTCAGAAGCTATACCTTCTGGCCAAGTTCTTTAGCCTGCACCCTCTGGCCATGGTGGTGGCTCCCTTTCTCAGAACTGGAAGTGAGGCCAGTTGTGGTGGCTCATGCCTATAATATTAGCACTCTGGGAGGCCAAGGCCAGTGGGTTGCTTGAGCTCAGGAGTTCCGGATCAGCCTAAGCAAGAGTAAGACCCTGTCTCCACTAAAAACAGAAAAACAAAAAAAATTAGCCAGGTATTGTGTTGGGCTCCTACAGGCCCAGCTACTCGGGAGTCTGAGGCAGGAAGATTGCTTGAGCCCAAGCACCAGGGCACTGTACCCAGGGCAACAGAGTGAAACTCTGCCTAAAAAAATAAAAAAGGGTGGCACTTGTGGCTCCAAGGAGTAGGGTGCCAGCCTCCTTATACTGGAGGTGGAGGGTTCAAACCCAGCCCTGGCCAAAAACTGCAAAAAAAAAAAAAAAAAAAAAAGAACTGGAAGTAACACCTTTTTCTACTTGCCCATGACAGATGAGGAAGGGGTGAGGTCTGGGGGCTCCACAGGGAATTCCAGGCCTAGAGGGCTCCACCGCCCCCTTGCCCTGAGTCAAGACCTTCCTGGGAAGCAACTCCTTAGGCAGGGTATTAGCAGGTCCTTGACCTTGTGGGAAACTGGGTCTTCTCCCTCCTCCTCTGCTCCAGCCTCCATGGCATCTTCCTGGGGCCTCTACCTATGCACAGCTTCAGGTCTTCTGGTTTAAACACAAAGCCAGGTGGGCACTGGCAGGTGTAGCTGCCTGGGGTGTTGCTGCAGATGCCATGGCTTTTACAGACTCTGGGGCTCTGCTGACACTCGTCCACGTCTGCAAGAGGAAGGGGAGGGTGAAGGACTCCTGCCGCTTGGGTAGCCTTCACGACTGGGGTCAGCCACATTTTCTGGCACAGAAGCATTTAGAGGCACCACTGTTGCCTCCTTTTTCCAAATTCACACAGAAGCATCCTATGGAGAGATTGATGCCCCAGAACCTCTGTTGTCCTGATGTGGCTGGGAGCACCCCGGGTCCTGCCCAGTTGCTCTGCTTCCTAGGGCAGCTCCTGGTTGGGTCCAGGGCTTCCCAGCCACCTGTATCCCCGCCTGAGGATTTGGAGGAAAGTCCTGGGAACTGGATGTAGGAGAAATGCTGCGTTCTCGCGTTGGGCCTTGTCTTGGTTCTCAGTGGTGTCCTTTGGGCAGATTCTCCCCTGGGTGGCTGATTGCTGGCAAGCTTCTCCTGGGAGTCCTGGTGGCCTGCACAGGACAACTCTCTCCCATCCACACTAACTCTGAGAGCCCAGCTCTCAGAAATGGCCTGGACCAGACCCTGAGCCCGGCCCCCTGCGACAAAGTCCAATGGCAGGGGTAGACAGTATGGGCTGACCTCCAACCAGGCATTGCTGGGCCTTCAAAGATGCCTTTCTTGTGATCCCAGTGACAGCATCCCATGGATCTGTCAGAAAGTCATTAGAATCCATGTCTGACAAGGCCAGCCATGGGCAAGGGCTCAGAGCTGGAGACAGGAGCAGGAGGTGATGGGCAAGAGGTGGGAGGTGTTTTGTCTTATCCCTCAGCATTGCACTAGGGATGCAGACCTGTGGGCCCCTCCAAGTGGGGCTCTGCCTCCATCTCTGTCCAGTCCAGGGTTGACCTTGGGAGAGCATCTAGCCTGCAGCAGTGGTCCTCCGTGAGGATCTCTCTTGTTATCTAGTGTAGACTGGAGGCTCTTCCTTCACCTAACTCTCCAAATGTGTTTGGGGGTTGATGTTTCCCTACCCACTTGTGGCTACAACATCCTCACAAGCCTCAGTCATCAGAGCTGCCCTCTGGACTGTGAGCAAAAACTACTGGAAAATATCACTGCAGAGTCTTGGGGTGAGCGGCTGAAAAGGCTGTCAGGGCTCTAGGTGGCATCTTCTCCAGGCTGGGGACAGTGGCCCTGCCCTTGAATCTCCCTCTTCCTAAATTTCCTGAGGGCGTCCCTGTGTCCATCATGGCCAGGGAGATCATAGAAGGTTCCAGGTATTGCCACGCCTTGGGGGCCCTGGTCAGGGCAGGTGTCATGCAGTTAGTCACTGATGATGGCTAAGAGAACAGATATTGTGCCGGGACATGCCATGTCAGGAGCTCATGAAATATCCTGAATGTCAACTTCCATTTTGTAATAACACATCAGATGGACAGAGGATACACTAAACTTCTGGAAGTGTCCCCTGTGGAGGGTTCTGAGCCTTGGGGTTCATACAAGGATAGGTGACCAGATGTCTAGACAGTCCTCTAATATTAGCCTAGAGAAAGTGGGGTGTGGAACCAAAGGAGTAACTCCAGGTCTCCCGCCCATCATAGGCCCTATGGGCTGTGACACTCACTGAGTGGGCATATCCTCAGGTATTTCAAGGCCTAGAGTGCTGAGGCTTAAGGGAAGGGGCACAGATAGGTCCCTACTGAGCCTCTCACAAAGCTGGGGCCTCACGTGGTAGGTCCTTGTCCAAACCAGCAGGCTGCTCTCTCCAGTCACTGCTTTGAGGTCCATGGTGGCCTCTTTGTCCCCTCACTCTTGCATCCTTGTCTATGCCCGGCCATGGCACACTGAGAAGAATCTATGATTGCCATGTACAGTTGTGCATTTTGCTCACTGCACAAGGAGATGAGCAGGGGCTAAAAATCCGTCCATTCTTCATTTGCCAGATGTGATTGTGTCCACTTGGAGAGGAGAGAGGAGGGGCCTTTTTCCAATCACATGAAGATTCTATCATCTGGCCAAGCCATATGTGTGTGGTGTGATGTCCACCTACAGGGAGGCCCTGTGGGCCAGAAGCGTGGTGGACAGAGGCCTCCTGCTGGGCTCCATTCCCGTACATGTCTCCACATATCATGGCCCCCTCTTCCCTCTCTCTGTGTTCCTTTGCTCTCTGCCTTCCTGCAGGGTAGGAGGATGGAGCCCAGACTTAAGCACTTTTCTCTCTGCAGTAGGGTGGCTTTCAAAATCTCCTTGTACCCTCGGCTCATCCTTAGCCTCATCATCACGCACCTCTTCCCTCCTCCATTTCCCAACCTGTGCACCAACTCTCTCTCTCCAAGTGAGCCATGGCTTCCAGCTGCCCACTGCTCTCATCTGCCCCTGTGGATGCCTGAAGCCCCTTCCCTTCCACAGCTAGTTCCCCACGGAAAGAGGGCAAAGCCTGGTGATTTGTGGCGGTATCAAGTAATACCAAGGCAGGTATACCTGCTGTGTAGGACTGGACCCTTGCAGCTTGCTTCTGACTGCCTGCCCCAGGAATGCCAATCCTGGAGAGGGTGCATCAGATCATAATAATCACAATAAACATGCCCAATAGCCATCACTGATAGAGCACTTTCCTTGAGCCCATACCTGTTAAGTTCCTTTGTGATCTCATTTACATTCCAGCAATTCTATCATGATTATTCCCTTCTTACAGTCCCTTCTTACAGATGGAAAATTAGCACATAGAGAAGTGATTTAACTTTTCAAGGTCACACAGGCAAAGATACTTTTGTTTTGGGACTTTTTTTTATTTTTATTTTTTGAGACAGAGTCTCTCTTTGTTGCCCAGACTAGAGTGCCATGACCTTAGTCTAGCTCACAGCAACTTCATACTCCTGGGCTCAGGCAATCCTCACCTCAGCCTCCCAAGTAGCTGGGACTATAGGCACACACCACCAAGCCTGGCTAATTTTTCTATTTTTAATAGAGACAGGGTCTCACTCTTGCTCACATTGGTCTTGACCTCCTGATGTCAAGTGATCCTCCCACCTTAGCCTCTCAGAGTGCTAGGATTACAAGTGTGAGCCAACATACCCAGCCAAGGGACTCTTTTGTTTTAGCACAAAATAATATTATCACATCTCACATTTTAACAATGGTTTCTAAATGAGTATCATACACATAGCTATCAGGATTTGGGCCCAGGTAGCTGGTCCCAGCATCTGTCTGTGACCTTTATACCACTCTGCTTTCTGGAGCAGTAGTACAGGTACCTTGCACACCTGTTCTATCTCACCCCTCAAGCACTGAAACTGTAACCATGGCTCTGCCCCTTGGATGCTACAAGAATGTCTCTGGTGACCCCAAACCTCTAGGATGGGGAGAAGGAAGGCGTAGGGTGGTGCTTACCTTGACATGTGTTCTCACTCTTATTCTGGAAACGTTTAGCCCCGGAAGTGAGCCCATATCCTGGGATGCACGCACAGTAGTAGCTCCCTTCCACATTGTAGCAGTCTGAAAGTTTTCCACAGTCCATCCTCCTGGGTGACATACACTCGTTGATGTCTGGAACCAACAGGGCAAAGGTTCACCTCCCAAAGGTGTGAGTTCCCTCAGGGCAGAGACTCCCATCCTGACTCCCTAGCATGAAGCCTGGTGCTTAGTATCTTTTGGTAAGAATCCTATGCTGTGCTGCAGGTGGAGCAAGCCATTCCTGAAGGCCACTCAGCCAGCTCTGCTTATTCCAGTTCTCTGGCTAGCACCCTGAATTTGGACACAGTGGAAAGTGCCACAGTCGGGGATAGGCAGGAGGCTCAGCATCCCCCTCCCCAGTCTTAAGGGCAAACTGAGGCACAGACTCCAGACACCCAAGGATCCAGCTCCTTTCTCCAGGAACCCATGCCTATTCACTCCTTACCTCTCTACCTTTATATTTTTTTCCTTTCTCTTTTCCCCATCCATGATGACCATCCCAAGGCCAAGGGCTACAGCCACTAACTATCACCCACATCTCCCACTGGTACTAGGCAATGCCTGGTCATCTCTGATGTGCCCCTGTACTGCCCCCACATCTGTACCATCACAATTCCCTGTGGGGTCAGTGAAGATCTCCTCCAATGAAGGACTGAATCCTGGCTTGCAGCGACAGGCAGAGGCGTTGACACATACGGAGTTTGGAGGGCACCACCGGGCACAGGCTGCAGGGGTAGAGGGTATGCTCTGAAGGTGAGATGGATCCAGGGGCTGGGTAGAGGGGACAACATGATCCCCATAGGATGAGGTGTTTGGGGAGGTGAGGGATGGCCCTGAGCTTCCTCTGAATCAGGCCCTTCACTCCTTGGGCTGAGGGGGGAGGGGTACAAGGTGGTTGGGTGTTCAGGGCCCCTTCCCTGCGCTCTGTCTGTGGACTCCACAGCTCCCAATACACTCACCCCCAGAGTTCTGGGATTCAGCTCCTGACAGGGTCAGTACAAAGACATACAGCACTGCAACAGAGAGAGGGAGGTCAAGAGAACCCCAAAACTTAAAAGGAGACCTAAGGGTAACTGGGCTCATACAAAGGAAGAGTGAGCAAGTGGCACATCCCTGGACTCCTATACCCATAACCAGAGGGTCTGTCACTTGGTGCCTCTGGATGAGGTTTTCAGGAACTAGGGGAGGAAGAAGAGAGCCCGGTAGGCTGTGGGCTGTGCAGGCAGTGGCTCAAGGCACAGACTGAGGTGGCGCCAGCCCAAATCTCAGTCTGTGGTCAGTTTTCCTCACTACTGTTCTGCCCCAGTCTCCCCTTCTAAAGAATAGGGGTGGTAAAGGGACCCACTTTAGTGGCATGTAGGAATGCGCCCCATGAATGCTGCCAGTGCATCTGAGCATTCACTGTCATCCTCTCCTCAGGTAAACATGAAGGGATTGGACAAGAACTCTCAGATGCCCCAGGCTCTATGGTGCCCCAGGCCCCACGCCCTTCCTCAGGGACACAGGTGCACACACCACACCCATAACAGCTCAGCCACGTCCTGTGAACCAGTGGTGACATTTCACCCCAGGCTCCACAGGAAAACACCATGGGAGCCTGTTGGTCCCCCCTGCTGCTTCTTCTGCCGCTCCCAGGGCCTGTCTTGGGGAAGCCCCCTCAGGTGACCAGGGGCTATGGTGGTGGGGAGCTCATTGAGGCTCACCAGAGAGAGATACACAAGGAGAGAGAGGTGGAGAGAAAATAAAGAGAGAGAGAGTCAGAAACAGAGAGATAGACAAGGACACAGGTGGAGAGAAAAGAGAGTTGAGAGAGACAGATAGTGATATAGAGATGTAGAGGGGAAAAAAAGAATCCAAAGAAAGAAGACAGGAGGAGATGGGACAGAAACAAGGGCCAGAGAAACAATGAAAGAGGAGGATGGATGGGATCAGGGAAGGGAGGGAGGAGGGCTGGGTGGGTCCATCAATTCCCTGCTGGTCTGAGAGTACTAGGGGTACACTGAGGACCCTAGAAATCCTAGCAGCCCTGAAACAGGGGTGTCAGGCAGCGGGATGGGGACCCGGAGGGAGGCTGGGTATGAGTCACTTCCTGGGCTGAAGGGAGGGATGACTCACCACTCAGTCGCCCTCTTTGACACTGGAGCGGGCTCCCATGGGAATTCTGGGGTGGGTCATTGTGAGTAAAGTTTGGTGGTTGGGTGTTAGGGGTTGCAGAACAAAGGTCCCCTGACCACTCGGCCTCTGTATCCAGACTTGGTACCCCTTGGGCTGGAGCAGGGCAGAGACCCCCCACACACATTGCTTGAAGCCCTACCCCTTCCTCGTGTCAGGATCCCTGTCTTCCTCCTCTTTGGCCACAGGTCTTGGCTAGTTCCTCTTTATAAGACAGACCACAAAAATGACCTTCCCTTGAAGGATGGGACCCAGGCTGTTTGGTCTCCAGCTCCTAAAGCCCCAAGTGACTCCGTTAAAGGCAGGGGCTGTGTTTATGCCCATTATACAGATGGAGAAACTGAGGCATGGAACCCAGGGGGGGAAAGATCCAGAAGAATCTAAGTGGACAGAAGTGACTGAGGAAGGAGAAATTGAGGGGTTGAGGTCCCCAGGCCCTGGGTGGAAGGGCTCCTCTGTTCCCTCTGCCGGGGCAGAGCTGAGCTCTCCACCCCCACCCTGAGGCTATGGAGCCAGGCTTCCTCCATCTGGGGCCTTGGAAGTTTCCCAAACGGGAGCTGGGAGAAAAATGGCTTTTCATCTCCTCTCAGACCCATCTGGTTTTCATTGTCCGCAGAGCCCTGAGCAAGAAGATTCCTGCTTAGAGAATCTGGGGTAAGGGTGGGGCAGTCACCCCTTGCATCTCCTGCTAAGGACCCCCAAGACTATTCCCCAAATCTGCCAGTGTCTTATCTAGAAGTTAATAATACTAATAATTTTAAAATCCTGTTTACTTAATTCTTACTGTGAACCACAAATAGTTTGTATACTAACTCACCCAACCCTTAAAACAAGCCTCTAAGATGGAGGCTGGTTTTGTTCCATTTTGACACTGGACATTTGTTCCACAGGTAAGGAAAGTGAGCTCAGAGGCTGCCAGGATGGGCCTGGAGCCACCCGCAACTGCCCTCCAACCAGGTGTGCCACACACAGCAACCTACTGTCCCTTGCTCTTGAGCCCAGGGGGGATGCTGAGCTGACACCTGGCACCCTGGGGGCTGCCACAGGGAAGCTGTGTCCCTGTGGTTCCAGTAGAACTGGCTTCCCCATCAAATGTCATTTCTTCACTCTCTTTGTTGCCCTGTTGCTCAGGCAACAAGCTGCTCTGATAACCGTTAGAGCCACCCTGGGTGGGGCGGGAAGGGAGGCCTGGGGGAAGTCACAACAAAAGTCAAGTTCAAAACCCACAGCCTGGCAAAGTCCCTTCAACCCACAGCTGAAGCCCAGCCAGGTCTAGAGCAGCAAGAAGGAAGCTCTCCGGTGCTGCTGCTGAGACAAGGGGGTACACATTGGGGGTACCCTGTAATGAAGGGGTACCAGCACCAGCTTCCAGATAGCCCCTACTCTTCCACATTCTATATTAAGAGCCTGTGGAGTCTCAACGTTCACTTTTCCTCCTTTCCCTTACCCCATGCCTCAGTTTCGCCTCTTAAGGAGCAGCCTCCAAACTGGCTACAGAGTAGAGTTTGGAGAACCCTCCAGGTAGGGAAGCAGGCTCTAAGAGCACTCTGGGGTTCCTTGCAGGGTGCATGGGTGCCCAAGCACTGCCTGCCTCTGTCCCCATGTGGCCACAGGTGCCTGCCTGACATGCGGCTTCTTCCGCCTGCCTCGGAGCCACCAGCAACACCTCCCATTTCTCAGCTGAGAACAGGGGTCCTTCCAAGACTTCCTCACCCCTCCCTTCAGGCCCCAAAGTTCTTACCAAGAAAGACACCGCTGCTACTGCTGCCTCCCATGGTTCCAGCTGCCGGTAGAAACAATCACGAGCAAGGGGAAGTACGGGAGGGACAGGGCTGTCCTGTATCCCCAGGCCGGGCAGCTGTGCTGGCTGTTCTGAAGCTGGGCCTTTATGAAGGAGGGGGTGGACAGCTGCTGGCATAGGGCCCTCCCCGGAACTGGCGGGGCAGCTGGAAGCCAACAGGAAAGTGCAGTAAAAACACAGACCCAGGGGCGCTGAACACACACACACACACACATGCACACACACACACATACTGGCTCATGGGAATAAAATGCAACCTGCTTCCAAATCCTCTCCCAGCTTTTCCACCACTTGAGCATCTGACACACACTCCAGCCTGTGTATCTTCGGGCCAGCTGCATCAGAGAAGGCACGTCCAGAGAGGCGGGGGAGTCTCGTCCAGTTTGCTTGGCTCTGCTCTGGGCACTGGCCAGGGGTGGGTGGAGGGGAGATTGGACAAAGGCCACATCAGAAATAGCCCTAGGCTCCTACGTTCGGGCTCACCCTGTGCCCAGTGTTAGCATGCCTGAGTCTTCGGTGCCAGCATCTCAACTGACAGTCTTTTCCCTCCTGCTTTTTTAAAAAATTTATTATTATTATTTTTTTAGAGACAGAGTCTCTGTCGCCCTCAGTAGAGTGCCATGGCATCACAGCTCCAGCTCTTGGGCTTAGGTGATTCTCTTGCCTCAGCCTCCCGAGTAGCTAGGACTACAGGCGTCCACCAGAACGCCCAGGTATTTTTTTGTTGTAGTTTGGCCGGGGCCGGGTTTGAACCTGCCGCCCTCAGTATATGGGGCCGGCACCCTACTCAGTGAACAACAGGTGCCACCCCTCTCCTGCTTTTTAGATGAGGAGGGAAAGTGAGGTACAGCGAGGTCACCATCCAAATAGGGGTCAGGGGCTGGTCATGGTTTCTCACACCTTTAACCCAGAACTTTGGGAGATCAAGGTTGAAGGATTGCTTGAGCCCAGGAATTTGAAACAAGCCCAGCAACATAGCAAGACTCCGTCTCTAAAAAAATTTAAAAATTAGCAGGGTATGGTGGTGTACACCTGTAGTCCCAGCTACTCAGGAGGTTGAAGCAAGAAGATTGCTCGAGCCCAGGAATTCGAGGCTGCAGTGAGCTACAATCGAGCCACTGCACCCCAACCTGGATGAAAGTGTGAGACCTTCTCTCTTAAAAATATACACACACACAAATAAAAATAGAAGAACAAAACAAATAGGATCTGGGGGAGGGTGAAAGGGCCCTTTGTGGTTGGCAGGCAGACACCAAGAAGAGAAACTTTGGCACACCAGGGAAGCTACCCTCCTGGCCTCTTTTGGCCAGAGTACTCTGTTGTGGGAAACTTAAATCTCTCCATCTCAGGGGCTCAATGTTATAATCAAGAGAGAATCATGTGATAGGGGAAGTGTTTCCATGACTGTCTTGCTTATGGAGGTACCTAATAGTTTTTTAAAATGCTATTATTTAGAAAGTGCTTTATCTGCACCAGGCCTGGTCCTGACTATTTGGGGTTTGCTTTTGGTTTGGTTTTCTTTTGAGACAGAGTCTCACTCTGTTGTTCTGCTAGAGTGCAGTGGCATCGTCATAGGTCACCACAGACTCAAACTACTAGGCTCACGCGATCCTTCTGCCTCAGCCCCCTGAGTAGCTGGGACTTATGGTGTGCACCACCACAACCAGCTTATTTTTCTGTAGAGACAGGGTCCTACTATGTTGTTCAGACTTTTTTTTTTTAAGCCTATTTTAACTCATTGACTCCTAAAAATATCTGCAGCACTGTTACAGTTCCCATTTTACAGAGGAGAAAACTGAGGCACAGGAGGATTCACACAGCTAACAAGGGACTCAGCTGAGGCTCACAGGCAGGCAGGCACCCTGGACCTCCCACCCCTCAAGTCCTTACTGGGTACTAACATGGTTTGACACCTCCGTGACCCTGAGGTTTAGCAGACAACTATACCTAGAATTAAAGACTTGGTTTTGAGTTCCTTATATTCATATTATTTTTAGATTTCCCTACTATTTGGGGTGAGGAGAAGGTTTTTCAAGGAGGTTGCTGAAATCAAGTCTCTTTTTTATAAGAATGGAATGATGGTGCAAAGTGATGAATGTTGAAGAAAATAGGAAGTGCATGAGAGTTGAAAGGGGGAACTTGCAGCTATGGGGAAAAAAGGGCACCAATGACTGAAGTCCAAAGAGTATCCTGGGATGGCCAAACACTCTGCCTCTGCTCCCGGAGTTAACCCCTTCCTGCCAGGGGAAGGGTAGAGTCCCAGGCTCCTGCCAGGGGACCCAAGGGGCCTGGGGGAGGAGTATGGACACAGCAGAGAGGCTGGGAAGACAGTGGGCCAAAACATGTCTGCAGTGGATTTTTGGCTTTTTTCCTAGAAAGCTGGAAACTCCAGTGCTCAATGTCTGCCAACGCAGAGCAACAGGTCAGACAGCTGGTGTCTGGAGAACTCAGGGAGAGGTAGGAGGCTCTTCCAGACATTTAGGGTATTGTCTCCAACCCCCTCCATGGTGCCCATGAACTCTGTTCCTCTCTGCTCCTCCAGAAAAACCCTTGGAGTAGGTCTAGCCTCATTAGGACTGTTTATTAAATTGGGATTTAATTGTTTGGATTTTTGTTGTTGTTGTTCTTTTTGACACAGTCTCACTTTGTCACCCACCCTTGGTAGAGTGCTGCAGCATTATAGTTCACAGCAACCTCGATCTTCTGGGCTCAAGTGATCTTCTTGCCTCGGCCTCCCAAGTAGCTGGTATTATAGGCACCGGCCACAATACCCAGCCATGTTTAGGGATGGGGTCTTACTCTTGCTCAAGCTGGTCTCGAACTCCTGAGCTCAGGCAATCCACTGGCCTTGGCCTCCCAGAGTGAGGATTACAGGCGTGAGCCACCGTGTCCTGGCCTTAAATTGGGACTTTTTTGAACACCCAACCTGCTGTCATCACAGGACAGGGTAAGAAAGGAACAGGGCAACATGAGAGAAAGAGTTTCAGATGTTTTTGCACGCTTGGGGAAGGAATGAAGAGGGACATCCCCTCCACTCACCACCACTCCAAAATCTAGCCTGTGAGGAAATCCAGTGCCTTCATACAGATTCAGAATCTTCTTACTTCTCTCTGTCATCAGGTCCCAACCTGGTCTAGCTCTGTTATCTCCTGACCTTGTGGCCTTGTTCCCACTCCACACAGTCTGTTCCCCTGTGCACACCTGAGAGTATGCCCCTCTCCTGCTCAAGAACCCTCCATGGCTCCCACTGTTCTTGGAGCAAAACCCCAAGTCTCCCCATGATCTAAAAGGCACCCTCTACCCTACCACCTCCTTGTCTTGTCTCTTCTCTCCCCCCACAGATCCTGTTTTCCTTGTGGAAAACACCCTGGCATGGTCCAACCCAGGACCTACAATGCTGGAAATGTTAACACTCCCAAGTAACCTCAGGGTTCCCTCCCTCCTCTCCTTCAGGTTTTTGCTCAAACATCCCTTGCTCTACCCCTTGTTCACAATGTGAACCCCTCCCATGCTCAGCACCCCCCACCCCACCCTTCTGGGCTTTCTTGAGTCTCTCTAGCCTTTCTCACTATCTTCCCATCTAATCTACGTACTTCCCCTCTCTACTGTCTGTCCCCCAGCACACTAGACTGTCAGCCCCAGGGGCAGGACTTTTCCTGTGGTATTCAGTGCAGAGCCTGCACCAACTAGGGGTTTCATGCCCCTCATGTGGTCACTTATACCCCACTGAAGGAAAACTCCTCAGGCTTTCTCTCCCCATTCCTGCTGGGGTATGTGCATATATTCCTCCTCCTTCTCTCTGTCCTGAAGAATTTTCAGCCCCAGTGACCTATTTGGCATCCCTTGGACAACCTCGTGACTTTTGTTCTGCAAGGATGGGAGGCAGGGACACAGTCTCCTTTTGTCAGATGGGGAATTGGAACCTGGGGTGGGGGACATTGGGCCAGTGGCCCAAGGTTGTCCAGCTTGGAAGTGGCTGCCAGTAATACTAATGGTCTTATTAATTCTATTATATGAATATAATTTATTATTATTATTACAGTTGCAACGATAGCACAATTGCTATAGTGAATGATGCCTTTCATCTAACGCCTACTGTGTACTTAGCCCTCTTCTAAGCACTTCACAGGGACTCAACTCACTTATTCTCCCAAGAGCTCCAGCAGGTAAAGACTGTGATTCCAGCTGACAGATGAGGAAAGTGAGGCACAGAATGGTGAAATGACTTCTGTAGCCTCACAGAATACCTCTTCTACCTGACCTTTATCAGATGGCCCGGGTAAACCCTGCCTTTTCCCCTTTTGGGCTGTGTGGTCTTGGGTAGGTGATGGGGGAGGAGGATGGTCCCTGCAGGCCTCAGTTTCCCATCTGGGAACCAGTCAGCACTTCTCCAGGTGCCCATGAAGATCATAAATGCATTGCGGGGGTGTAGCTGGGAATGGGCACTCAGTAAATAACAAGCATTGGTGTCAAGAGGGTTTCAGAGCTGCGGGAACCTTCTCTTCACTGTCCTCTCTAGTCGAAGAGAGACCAGGGGACTCTGATGTCCTATGTCCCCAAACCCCACAGCTTCTTATGCCCCTAGCCTGTGCCCAGCACCTGCATAAGCCTGGGCTGAGACAGGGGGTCAGATGGGGTCTCTGGGTGGAGGGGAGTATAACAGGATGCCCCAGCTTAGAGACAATGGCAGAGGAAGGGGCCGGGCAGCCCCCACACGGATGAGCCCGGCAGCTGGCTCCAGGAGGGCGGTGCAGCTATTGTGCGACCAGACAGCTGTCCCTGAGCCAGGAAGCCCCAGAGAACGGGAAAGAGGGTGGGAGGCCACTGACCAGCCCTGACCCCCAAGTTGGGGAAGGCCCACGATGGCCTTTTTATCTCCTCCTGCAGGCTGGATACCTCGGTTCCCTGAGTCTTGCTTGCCTGTCCCCACAACCAGAGGTCACCTGGCCAGGATACTTCTCATGTAAGACCTCACCCAGCCCAGCTGGCATTTTCCTAATGCCTTGCTCCAAACTCATCCCAGCCTGGCCTGGGGAGTTTGCAGGCAGCACAGAGCTAGGCCGTATTTATAGTTCCCTGGTGCTGCTGAGCAAGCTCCTAAATATAGAAGTCAAGCTATTTGGGCTCTGGGCCCTGGAGCAGAGTGGGAGGGAGAGAGCATGGCACATGTGTCTTCCCCACCCCCCTTGCCACTTGCCCCAAGACCACAAAGCCTCAGTCTCCTAGAGCTGGGACTACAAGGGTGCCTGGGGACAGAACAAGGGTACAGAGGAAGGACCCAAACACAAAGAGAAGAGAAGCAAGAGGTGCGATGTTTCAAAAAGACCAGGCAGCCAGGCCCCATGCTTGCTCCTGGGTGGAGGAGAAGGGGTTCCGGCACCTGAATCCTCTTGTTTCTCCTCTGTCTCCTTTCCCCACAACCCACTGTGGTGAGAAAAGTCGGGTTGAGTTTGTCATTTCAGTGTTCTCAGCTTCTAGGAAATGAAGCTAATCAGGAAGCTTCAGGGGCACCCCCTGAACCCCAAACAAACTCTTAGCACCTAGCAACCCACTTCCCCTTCCCCATAGGCAGGCACTTGAGCTCACTGGGCAGGCTAGGGGCTGGTGACGCAGGGTGGGAGGTGGGGCTATAAATAGATGCTATATAAGCAGCTACAGGGACAGCCGGGCAGGGGGTGGCTTGAGCGGAGGGGCTCTTCACAAGCAGCTAGACCCAAGAATGTCCCCCCGTCTTGCCCCTTCCTAACCATCACTAAGATTTGGGGTGGTAAGGAGGATTCCAGAAGGAAGTTGTTTAAAAGGATAGCATCATTCATTCTTTAAGGCAGAATATTAACGTGATGGTCATTAAGACATTAACAAAACCTGAAAGTTTCTTCAACGTAAATGCTTAAAGGGGCTGGAATATTATACAATGTTGAAAATGAACTTCAGGGGTGTACAAGGCAATGGATGTGTTTCCATAACACATTTCTTGCTTTTTTCTTTCTTTTTTTGAGACAGAGTTTCACTTCATTGCCCTCGGTAGAGTGCCATGGCGTCATAGCTCATAGCAACCTCAAATTCTCGGGCTCAGCAACTCTCTTGCCTCAGCCTCCCAAGTAGCTGGGACTACAGGTGCCCACCACAATAGCTGGCCATTTTTTAGAGACAGGGCATTGATCTTGGTCAGGCTGATCTTTAACTCCTGAGCTCAGGCAATCCATTCACATTGGCCCCGAGTTCTGGGATTACAGGCATGAGCCATCGCACCCAGCCAACACATTCCTTTCTTAATTTTACAAAATCAAAGGAAGTGGGGAAAAAAATCTTCATTTTCAGCATGATGGTTTCATAGTAGCACCTTGAGCAACAACAACCAAAAAAGTCCCCAAAGCTCCATAGGAAAAAGCCACACTCACCACAAAGCTCAGACATAAAGAAAAAGAAATGAGATTTTGTTTCAGAATAAAA
Source organism: Galagoides demidoff (assembly GCA_963574575.1). NCBI lineage: Eukaryota > Metazoa > Chordata > Mammalia > Primates > Galagidae > Galagoides > Galagoides demidoff. The sequence goes on from CAUYQV010021061.1 coordinate 41,994, forward strand.
ACATATGTAAGAAAACTTTTTAAAAATTAGACAAAACAGTCAGCCACAGTGGCTCAAAACCCAGTACTTTGGGAGGATGGAGAATGCTTCTAAGCCAGGAGTTGGAGATCAGCCTGGGCAACAAATGCATGGTGAGGTCCTATCTCTACAGAAAAATTTTAAAAATTAGCTAGGCTTTGTGGTACAAACCTATAGTCCTAGCTAACTTGAGGATGAGGCAGGAGGATCACTTGAGCCCAGAAGTTTGAGGCTGCAGTTAGCTATGATGACACCACTGCACTCCAGCCTGATGTCAGAGCCAGACCTGTCTCTAAAAAAAAAAAAAGAAACAAAGAAACAAAGAAAGATAAAAATAAAATGGAAAATAGAATGTGAAAATTTTGGTACACTGAAGTTTTATAAATTTGCCTGGGTTGTCACCTGGCCCCTCCTTCATGGAGTAGGATTTCTCTATTGGCAGGATTAGCTTCTGCTGTCATTTAAAAAATAAACTAAATACAATAAATGGATGGTCCCTGGCTTGGCACCTGTGGCTCAAGTGGCTAAGGCGCCAGCCACATACACCTAAGGCGGCGGGTTCGAATCCAGCCCGAGCCCGCCAAAACAACAATGACGGCTGCAACCAGGCGGGTTGTGGCAGGCGCCTGTGGTCCCAGCTACTTGGGAGATGGAGGCAGGATACTCGCTTGAGCCCAGGAGTTGGAGGTTGCTGTGAGCTGTGATGTCACAGCACTCTACCCAGGGGGACAGCTTGAGGCTCTGTCTCAAAAATAAATAAATAAATAAATAAATAAATAAATAAATAAATGGATGGTCCCAAGGATTACATTGTTTGATTGATTCTATTAACTTCAGGGTTTGGGGGGGGGGGCGGGTGGAGGAGGGTTTTTTTTTTTAGAGACAAGAGTCTCACTTTATTGTCCTCAATAGAGTGCTGTGCTATCACAGCTCACAGGAACCTCCAACTTAGGCTTAGGTGATTCTCTTGCCTCAGCCTCCTGTAACTTCAGGTTTTGTTAAAACAATTTTTTAATTTTAAAATGTTTAAAGATTTTAAGAGAAGCAGTGAGAGGAAGCAAAATAGATGGAACGAGGAGAGTAGGGAAGCCGAGTGGGGAAGGGGAACAGCTTGGGGGGTGGCAGTGGGGGAAGGGAACTGACAGCCACCAACAGGAAGCTCTGCAGTCCTGAGCTGGGAACACGGTGTGACACTTGGTGACATTTCTGTCACTTTGTTGCAGCTCTCAGTTTCTTCTCCATTTTGCAAAGGCTTCTGAGTACAGCAGGCTGGGTGGGGCTAAAGCCCGGTTAAGGCTAAGCTCAGTCTTGGGGGGGGTCGGGGGGGCAGTGCAAGCATACACCATCCTTCCCTTGACTTGCAGGGGAGAAAGCAGGTTTAGGCTGGTTGCCTGGGTCAAAGTCTCCCCCAGCCTCAGTTTCCCCATCAGGGCCTCTTCTTGCCATGGGTTTTCTGGGTCCTGGGAAATAAGGCCACAGATGGCACTGCAGTCACAGCAAGTCCCAGAAAGAAGCAACGTGTTCCAAGCGCCAAGGACGTTAGTAAGAATAAATCCACCCGCTCCTGGAACACTCTGCTCATTAGATTGGGGTCTAATCTAATGAGTTTAGAGGAGCCCAGGAGTTGGAGGTTGCTGTGAGCAGTTTGGAGGTTTTTCAGAAAGTTAAACATAAATTACTCAGTGACCCAGTCGTTTACTCCTAGGTACACACACCCGAGAGAACTGAAAGCAGAGCTGAAACAGGCACTTTGTACACCCATGTCCATAGCAAGCACAACTCACAATTGCCATAAAAAGCAAATTTTTTATTCATCCATAAAAAGGAATGAAGCACTGATCCGTGCTACAGCGAGCCTCACAAACATGATGCTGAGTGAAGGAAGCCAGACCCCAAAGGTCACATATTGTCTGATTCCATTTACATGAAATGTCCAGAATAGGCAAATTCATAAAGACAGAAAGCAGATTAGTGGTCGCCAGGGGCTGGGGGAGGGGGACTGGGAGGAGGGAGTGACTACTAATGTGGATGGGGCTTCCTTTTGGGGTGAAGAAAATATTCTGGAACCAGATAGAGATGTTGGTTGCACAATATTGGGAACGTAATAAATGCTACTGAATTCCTTGCTTTATTTTTATTATTTCTTTTACACACTTCCCACTTCATGGAAGAATTATTCCCTTTAAAAGAGTTCATTTTATTTTATGTGAATCTCGCCTCAGTAAAAGAAAAAAGAAATGGGCGGCGCCTGTGGCTCAGTGAGTAGGGCACTGGCCCCATATACTGAGGGTGGCAGGTTTGAACCTGGTTCCAGACAAACTAGAACAAAAACAAACAAAAAAGAAAGAAAGAAAAAGAAAAGAAAAGAAAAAAGAAATGAACAGGTCAACGTGGTGTGCCCTAACCCTGCCCTGGGCATCTTGCCTGTCTCTACTGCTCTTGTGTGGCTCACAGATCGTCCGTTAGTTAATCTTTCCACAGCCCTGAAATGAGGTAGGCATTTACTCTTCCGTTTACAGAGTTGACAGTCATGCATTCACTCAACAAACACTTCATGCCGGATGCTGTTTTAGGCACTGGAAGATCCAGGTGTGAACATGCCAGACCAAAACTTTTGCCCCTTGTGGGCTGAGATTCAAGTGGAGTATTGAAATAGGAACATTATGGAGAATGTTAGGACCATTAATCAGGTTAGCCAAGGAGGAGTGGGTGATAGGGGTTGCCAAACTAAACAGGGCTGTCACAGAAAGACTTGCAGAGGAGGGGATATTGAGGAAAGACTTGAAGGAGTGAGGGAGGAGCCATGAGAAAGTGTGAAGGGTGTTCCAGGCTGAGGAAACAGCCATGCAAAGGCCCTGGGGCTGAGCCGAAGTAGGAGAAAAGAGGAGGGAGAAAGTGAGGTGGGATTGTGTGCAGGATATCTGAATATTCAATGCCTAGCAAGGCATGAGGTCTCACCAGCTAGCACACACCCACAGGCAGCTGCCCACTGGCCTTGTACCATGTCTATGTGTCATTGTCAGAGGAAGACACAGAAAGGTTGACTTGTGGATGCAGAGGGGATTTGCACCAGCTCTCCTGGTCCCTAACACAGGTCTGGCTTCTGTTAGATTGCCCCTATGTCCCTAGGAGGTTACTTCAGCTCCTTTGTCTTGTTCAGGACCTAAGTGGGTCCTTTCCTTTCTCCTTAATCTGTGATGTCCTCTGCTAAACACCTGGGGGCTGGGACCCACCATGGTGCCTGACCCTTTACCCCTCACCAGACCTGCCTGAACCTGCTCTAAGCCCCAGGTCTGATGCTTATAATCATGTACCAGGAAGGTCTAGGTGTCATTTCACAGGTGGGGAAACTGAGGCTAGAGTAGGGAAGGATTGCTCAGTGTCACATAGATGGGGACAGAGAGAAGGCTACCAGTGTACCCTATTGGCTCAGAGTGAGTTCCTGGGCCTGGACTCTTCATCATTCGCCTGGAACAGCTTGGTCACCTCCCCCTTGACCTCCCTTCATAGAGTGTTTATAAACACCTAAGTCAGGGCACTCTCTGACTCAAGAACCCTCCATCGCTTCCACCTCACTTAGAGCAAAAACCCCAAGTCCTCTCCACAGCCCACAAAGCTCAATACAATCTCTCCTGTTACCTCACCGCCCTCACTTCCTCCCACTGTCCCCTTGTCACTCACTCTCTCCAGCCACACTGGCCTCTTTTTTTTTTTTTTTTTGAGATGGAGCCTCAAGCTATCCCCCTGGGTAGAGTGCCATGGCATCACAGCTCATAGCAACCTCCAACTCCTGGGCTCAAGCGAGTCTCCTGCCTCTGCCTCCCAAGTAGCTGGGACCAC
>CAUYQV010021064.1:0-11094 GCA_963574575.1 Galagoides demidoff
TTTTTTTTTTTGAGACAGAGCCTCAAGCTATCCCCCTGGGTAGAGTGCCATGGCATCACAGCTCATAGCAACCTCCAACTCCTGGGCTCAAGCGAATCTCCTGCCTCCGCCTCCCAAGTAGCTGGGACCACAGGCACCCGCCACAACGCCTGGCCATTTTTTGGTTGCAGCCATCATTGTTGTTTGGCGGGCCAGGGCTGAGGATTTGAACCTGCCACCTTAGGTGTACATGGCTGGCGCCTTAGCCAATTGAGCCACAGGCGCCGAGCCCCTTGTCACCACTTCTAACTCTCTACCCACACCTACTTGTCTTCTGGCCACTAGATTATGGTGGAAAACCAACAGGACCTCATTTTCTTCCCATTTTAAAAAATTGAGGTGTTACACATCTATGGTAAGGTATATACAGTGCATCAAATTTAAGAGTATAACTTTGTGGCTCCTTTTTTTTTTTTTTTTGAGAAAAGGTCTCACTCTGTCACTTGGATTACAGTGCAGTGGTATCATCATAGGTCACTGCAGTCTCAAATTCCTGGGTTCAATTGATCCTATGAGCTTAGCCTCCCCAGTAACTGGGGCTACAGGGATCCACCACCATGCCCCGTGACCCTCTTTATTTTTTGTAGAGACGGGTCTCACTCTTTCTCAGGCTGGTCTTAAACTCCTGTATATAAGTGATCCTCCTGCCTCAGCCTCTCAAAGCTCTAGGATTACAGGTATGAGCCACTACTCCCATCCAGCTGTATGGCTCTTTATGTATCTACCACTACCCAGAATAAAATATAGAAACTTCTATTAAACCATAAAGTTTCCTTTTGTCCCTTCCTAATGTATTCCTGTCCCAAAAGCAAACACTGTTCTGACTTCAATTTATTTTGATTATTCTCAAACCTCATTTTAATGGAATTAAACTGCCATGTTTCTAGTAACCTGAGAGAGCTGAACACTTGGATAGACTTGGGGCACATTTGGGGAGGAACATGTCATGCTGTAGACGTCCCGTTGCCTCACATAAGGAGGCACATGGTGATAATCAGCGTTGTTTCCAGTAGGGTACTTCATTGTAAACTTCCCAATCAACCTTCATTCTGGAGGTTTTAAGTAACCATTGATGATCCTTTCCTAGCTTCATTATGTGACTTTTTTACAGGTGAGGAATCTGATGTATAGAAGAGTCACTAACTTTCCTAATGTCACATCACTAATGCTGGATCCAGAATTTGAACCAGGCAATCTGACTCCAGAGCCATTCTCTTATCTTATTTTTTCATGTCATTAAGCATCTTTTTTTCTGTGAACATTTTTTACATCCTTTGTACCTTTTAATGATTGTATATTATTTTATCATAATTTTTTTCAAGTAACCAACTTACAGGTTATTTTACTTTTTTACTGTATGAATTACATTGAGATGAATATTGTTCTTTTTTTTCTTTTGAGACAGAGTTACACTCCATTTCCCAGGCTAGAGTGCTCTGGCATTAGTCTAACTCACAGCAACCTCATACTCCTGGGCTTAAGTGATCCTCCTGCCTCAGCCTCCCAAGTAGCTGGGACTACAGGCACAAGCCACAATGCCTAGCTAATTTTTCTATTTTCAGTAGAGATGGGACCTTGCTCCTGCTCATACTGGGCTTGAACTCTTGAAATCAAGCCATCTTTTCATTTCAGCCTCCCAGAATGCTAGGATTACAGGTATGAGCCACTGATGAATATTCAGCCAAAGATGAATATTCTTATAACTAAATCTTTGTGTATATCTATAATAATTTCCTAGGAAACATTTCTGAAAGTAAAATTTATTTGTTAAAAGCATATGCATAGGTTTGGTGCCCGTAGCTCAGTGGTTAAGGTGCCAACCACATACACTGGGGCTGGTGGGTTCAAACCTGCCCTGGTCCTGCTAAACAACAGTGACAACTACTACAACAACAACAAAATAGCCAGGCATTGTGGCAGGCACCTATAGTCCCAGGTACTTGGGAGGCTGAGGCAAGAGAATCACTTAAGCCCAAGAGTTTGAGGTTGCTGTGAGCTGTGATGCCATGGCACTCTACTGAGGGTAACATAATGAGACTCTGTCTCAAAAAAAAAAAAAAAATAGCAGGGCAACGCCTGTGCCTCAAAGGAGTAGGGTGCTGGCCCCATATGCCAGAGGTGGCAGGTTCAAACCCAGCCCCGGCCAAAAACTGCCAAAAAAAAAAAAAAGCTTATGCATATTTTTAAAGATGTTTATTGCTAATATGTCCTCCAGAGAGGTTGTGCCAATTTATATAATCAGTGTTTAAGAATATTCATCCATACCCTCCTAAGTGCTATATTGTCATTTTCATAAATCTGAAGCAGACATATAAAGTGATGTTATCTTGTTTTTATTTCTGTTACTCAGTTGATAAGGTTAAATATTTTTTCTTTTTGGGGGGTTACTTTTTTTATGTATTATCTAAACTTTTGTGTATGTGGAAGGTGTGTATGTGTATGAATTACCTGTTCTAGTCTTTTGTCTATTTTTTCATTGGGTATTGATATTGTTGTTTGCTTTACATATTTAAATATCTTGAACCATTGACATTTATTTTGTAAATATTTTGTTCAGTTTGTTGCTTATCTTTTAGTTTTATTCAAATTTTCTGTTTCATTTTATTTTAGAAATGTAGTTTTTTATTTTGATGTAGGTTATTCTATCTTTTCCTTTCTGCTTTCTCTCTTCCATAGAAGACTTTTCCAACCATGACTATATAAGTATGTATCTATCTGTCTCTATATCTATATATATGTTTGTTTGTTTGAGATGAGGCCTTGCAAAGTAACCTAGTCTAGACTTGAATTTCTGGGCTCAAGTATTTCTCCTATGTCAGCCTTCCAAGTAGCTGGGATTCCAAGGTACATAGCAGCTTTATATATTTTTATCTCTACTTTTCAATGTTGAAAATATTGTGGAGGCTCAGCACCCGTAGCTTGGTGGTTAGGACACCGGCCACATACACTGGGGCTGGTGGCTCCAAACCCAGCCTGGGCCTGCTAAATAACAATGACAACTACAGCAAAAAAAAAAATCTGTCATTGTAGCGGGTGCCTGTAGTCCCAGCTACTTGGGAGGCTGAGGCAAGAGAATAGCTTAAGCCCAAGAGTTTGAGGTTGCTATGAGCTGTGATGGCATAGCACCTCAACCTCCCAAAGTGCTGGGATTAGTGGTATGATGTACCAGGTCTACCAAAGGCTACATAGTAAGACTCTGTCTCAAAAAAAAAAAAAAAGAAAGAAAGAAAGAAAGAAAAGAAAATAGTTGGAAGGATTTTGGTTTAGTCTCTTATTTAAGGAGTGATTTAGGGTTTTTTGTGCTTCTAGGAATTTAATCTTAACACATTGTTAAATAACCAATCATTCCAAATGTTTTTCCATCTGTTTCCTCTTACATGGTCCAATGTCAATGTTGACAATAACATTAGACTGTTATATGTCCATATAACTGGACTGTTATAGGTCATTATATTTTTAAAAGCTTCTTTAAAGATATAACATATTTACTCTTTAGTAATATTTTCCTAATAGTACTGTGCCCAAAATATTGAATTGGTAATTGGGATATTACTTGGCAAATAGAATTAAAACAAAGGGGAATAAATAAATTTGTTGGGCTATTTCCTTGTAAGACTGCCTAGAAAATTGGCTTGGCACCTGTAACTCAGTGGTTAGGGTGCTGGCCACATACACCAGGGCTGGCAGGTTCAAACCTGGCCTGGGCCTGCTAAACAACAATGACAGCTACAACAAAAAGCCAGGCGTTGTGGTGGGCACCTATTGTCCCAGCTACTTGGAAGGCTGAGGCAAGAGAATCACTTAAGCCTAAGAGTTTGAGGTGCTGTGAGCAGTGATGCTATAGCACTCTACTGAGGGCAACATATTAAGACTCTGTCTCAAAAAGAATTGTCTAGAAAATTAATCTAATCTGCCATGAACTGACTACACTCCTTTCTCATACATCCAATAAAGGTTAAGTGTCCTTAATCCAAAAATCTGAAATTCAGAATGCTCCAAAATTCAAAAACTTTTTTTTTTCTGAGACAGTGTCTCAAGCTAACATCCTGGGTAGAGTGCCATGGTGTCATAGTTCACTTCAACCTCCAACTCTTGGGCTCAAGTGATCTCCTTGCCTCAGTTTTTCTATTTTTAGTATAGACAGGATCTCACTCTTGCTCAGACTGGTCTCGAACTCCTGACCTTGAGCAATCCACCCACCTTGGCCTCCCAGAGTGCTTAGGATTACAGGCTTGAGCCACTTTCAAGCTCACTATTTTGGTTGACAGGATTCAGCTGTTTGCAGGTTGTCAGACTGACGCCCTCATTTCCTTGCTCACTATTAACCAGTGGCCACCCTTTATTTGTTGCCACATGGGCTTCTCACATGGGGCAGCTTACAATAGCTAACTTCTATGACAGTGATCAAGCAAGAAAGCAAGAAAGGGCAAGCAAGATGCAAGCCTTAGTAATTTCAAAATCTAATTTCAAAACTGACTCTCCATTATTTTTTTTTGTTGTTGTTACAAGTGCATCATTAGGTTCAGCTTCCACTCAAGGAGGGGAAATTGTACAAGGCATGAATACCAAAAGTTGGGGATCATTGGGTGCCCTTTTAGAGGATTCCTGCATTGCCCAGGCTAGCCTTGAACTCCTGGGCTCAAGCACTCCTTCCACCTTAACCTTCCAAATAGCTGGGACTACAAATACACACCACTATCCCTGGCTAATGTTTTGTTTTGTTTTTGCAGAGACAAGGTCTTACTATGTTACCCAAGCTGGTCTCAAACTCCTGGCCTCAAGTGATCCTCCTGCCTCAACCTCCCAAAGTGCTGGGATTATTGGTGTGGGCTGCCAGGTCCAGTTTATGTTGACTTTAAATAGGAACCACTGAAAGACTTTAAGGAGAGAAGGATTAATCATAATTACATTTTAGCAAAATCATTTTGGTCACTCTGTGAAGGATGACTTAGAATGGGATAAGACTTGAAGTAGAGAGACCTGTTAGGATGTCATTGGCCAATAGATAACAGTAGATCTTGAAGGAAGGGTTACTTGTGAGAATGCAGGAAAAAAGATGTCTTCAGATAGGAAAAAAAGTGTGAGAATTGGCTCGGCGCCTGTAGCTAAAGCTGGTAAGGCACTAGCCACATACACCAGAGCTGAAGGGTTAAAATCCAGCCCGAGCCTGCCAAACAACAATGACAACTACAACCAAAAAATAGCCGTGTGTTGTGGTGGGTGCCTGTAGTCCCAGCTACTTGGGAGGCTGAGGCAAGAGAATCACTTAAGCCCAGGAGTTGGAGGTTGCTGTGAGCTGGGATGCCATGGCACTCTACCCAGTGTGGCAGCTTGAGGCTCTGTCTCAAAAAGAAAAAAAAGAAAAAGAAAGTGTGAGAACTAAACAGAAGTGGGATGCATGCGGTAAAGATGGAGAGCTGAGACTTAACCTTTCTCCCTGAGAGATTGTGTTGGCTTCCTTGGGGAAGTACAGCTAGTTGGGGGTGGGTGGAGAGAGATTCCACAGAAAGCCTTGAGAAGATTCCAACTTGACACAATGGATATTTGGAAATCACCGTAGATTCCTAGGAGAAGTAGCATGATGAAAGAGGTATAGGTGTGTGGTTGGCAGGGGCACAAAAGATGCTAAAGAAAGGAAAGCCTGGAGCCAGAGAGATAGGAGTGGTTGTGGTATTCCTTGGACAAGGAGAGGAGTACTTTGATTAGAAGATAGTTGTGAGAAGGGTGAGGAAAGGTCTCACCATTAGTGAGGAATTTCCTCATATAGGAAATTCAGGGGAAAAAAGGAGAGACTGTCATTTTTTTAAATATTTCACAGAGATGGAGTTATAATCTACCCAGCAATTATTATTTTCATAGAACTAGTGAGAGGCTCAATCAGAGGCTCTGTAAGAGGTATTGCACTGTGACCCCATAGTCCTCACTTGCTGAGTTTGTCTTGACTTAACATTTAGTAGCATGAATAAATATGTTTCTGTTCCAAGTGGGAATAATTATAGTAACTACCTGATAGGTGGTTATGAAATTAAATAAGATAATATAGGCAAAATGTTCAGGACCAGTATCTTTCATGGTAAGGAGTAAATAAATGTTGACTGCTATTATTTTCTTATTATTTGTGGGTGAGTATATCATATTCCTTCATTTTCCCAAGGCGAAAGCCAATGCTAGTAACTAGCCCTTCGTTCCAATAAAATGTCCAATAATCCTATCCTACCACAGGATAAAAATCCAAGTACATACATGTTTCTTTGACAACCCTCCATTGTTTGCTTTTCAGTGGAGTTTTGTTTTTTTTTGAGACAAGAGTCTCACTTTATCACTCTTGGTAGAGTACCATGGCATCATAGCTTACAGCAACCTCTAACTCTTGGGCTCAAGCAATTCTCTTGCCTCAGCCTCCCAAGTAGCTGGGACTGCAAGTGCCCACTACAATGCTCAGCTCTTTTTTTAGAGACAGGGTCTCACTCTTGGTCAGGTTGGTCTTGAACCTGTGCACTCAGGGCAATCTACCTGTATCAGCCTCCCAGAGTGCTAGGGTTACAGGTGTGAGCCACCACACCCGACCTTAGCAGAGTTTCTTTAGAAGTCACTCATCTTGGTTTGGTGCCTATGGCTCAAGTGGCTAAGGCTCCAGCCACATACACCTAAGGTGGTGGGTTCGAATCCAGTCCAGGCCCAGCAAACAATGATGGCTGCAACCAAAAAATAGCCGGGCGTTGTGGTGGGTGCCTGTAGTCCCAGCTACTTGGAAGGAGGAGGCAGGAGACTTGCTTGAGCCCAGGAGATGGAGGTTGCTGTGAGCTGCAGTGCCACAGCACTCTACCCAAGGGGACAGCTTGAGGCTCTGTCTGAAAAAAAAAAGAAGAAGAAGAAGTCACTCATCTTTCCAAATCATTCTTATGTCCTTTTTTTCTCCCAAATCAAGTTCTGTATCCTACTTTTTAGGGGGAGGGAAGGGACAGAATCTCACTTTGTCATCCTTGGTAGTGTTGTGATGTCACAGCTCACAGCAACCTCAAACTCCTGGGCTTAAGTGATTCTCTTGCGTCAACTTCTCAAGTACCTGAGACTATAGGCGCCCACCACAACACACAGCTATTTTTAGAGATGAGGTTTCACTCTGGCTCAGGCTGGTCTCTAACTCATGAGCTCAGGGTTCAGGCAATCCACGCACCTCAGCCTCCCAAAGTGCTAGGATTACCGGTGTGAGCCACCATACCTGGCCTGTATCCTACTTTAAAAAGTAGAAACCTGTGGCTCAGCACCTATAGCTCAAGCAGCTAAGGCACCAGCCATATACACCAGAGCTGGCAGGTTTGAATCTAGCCCGGGGCCACCAAACAACAATGACAACTATAACCAAAAAATAGCTGGGCACCTGTAGTCTCAGCTACTTGGGAGGCTAAGGCAAGAGAATCACTTAAGCCCAAGAGTTTGAGGTTTCTGTGAGCTGTGATGCCATAGCACTCTACCCAGGGAGACAGCTTGAGGCTCTGTCTCAAAAAAAAAAAAAGTAGAATCTTTACCTTTTATAATTAGATCTCTTTAAATAGATTGGAGTAGATATTGCAGTTCTTTTCTAAAACTCACCAGCTGCAAGAATCACTGGCTCAGGAGATAGGAGATGCCATTGGCAAGGGATTCTTTCTTTAAAGATAACAACATAATTATGCTTAGATGTCTCAGCATTTTATTCTGCTGTTATTTTTATTTTCAGTGTGTTCATACACTTTTCTTCTCATCTCACTCCTCTATTAGAATTTAGAATAAATTGGTTGGCCATGCACAGTGGCTCATGCCTATAATCCCAGCACTCTGGGAGACTGAGGCCAGGTAGATTGCTGAGCTCAGGAATTTAAGACCATCCTGAGCAAGAGCTAGACCCTGTCTCTACTCAAAATAGAAAAACTAGCTGGGGGTTGTGGGGGGCTTGTGGTGAGCACCTATAGTCCCAGCTACTCAGAAGGCTAAGGCAAGATGATCACTTAAACCCAGGCGTTTGAGGTTGCTGTGAACTATGATACCAAGGCACTCTACCCAGGGCAACAGAGTAAGACTCTGGCTCAAAAATAAAAAAAAAAAATGGCTCGGCGCCTGTGGCTCAGTTGGCTAAGGAGCCAGCCACGTACACCTAAGGTGGCGGGTTCAAATCCCCAGCCCGGGCCCGCCAAACAACAATGATGGCTGCAACCAAAAAATGGCCGGGCGTTGTGGCAGGCGCCTGTGGTCCCAGCTACTTGGGAGGTGGAGGCAGGAGACTCGCTTGAGCCCAGGAGTTGGAAGTTGGAAGTTGCTATGAGCTGTGATGCCATGGCACTCTACCCAGGGGGATAGCTTGAGGCTCCGTCTCAAAAAAAAAATCCATCAAACATCCCATCATAGTACGAAAGCTGCCATAGACAGTACGACTTGGACTCTATCTACCAAACACAAACAATGTAGCCTAGTAATGTGTACCCTCATATGCATCTGGAATTCTAAAAAGAAAGAAAATATGACCTTTGCAGATGATCGTGTTAAAATTAGGTCATTAGAATGGGCCCTAATCCAATAAGGGGAAATTTAGACAAAGAGACAGACACACACACAGGAAGAATATCACGTGAAGATAAAGATAGAGATTGGGATAATGCTTCTGCAAACCAAGGAATGCCAGAGATTGTGCCTGAGGCTAGGACAGAGGCATTGAGCAGATTCTCCCTCACAGCCCTCAGAGGGAATCAACCCTGCCAATACCTTGACCTTAAACTTCTAACCTACAGAACTGTGAGACAGTAACTTTCAACTGTTTTAAGCCACTGAACGTGTGGTACTTTATTATGGCAACCCTAGGAAACTAATACAAGATCTAAGTCTTTGTGTTTTACATTTTCAGCACCTCTCAATTCATACTAACCACATCCTAGTGCTCAGCAGGCACCCATGAATAGTAACCATGATATTAGACAATGCGGCTTGAGAAAGAGCAATTTGATTGCCCCAAAGGATAAATAGAGAACTTTTAAAAAACCCTTGACCCTCCTTGAAAACGTATTAAATGGGATGCTAGGAGTTCACTTTCTCTCAGTTGTTTGGGAGCCCTCAGGAACTGACCACAGCACAGCCAAGGAATGTTCCATTTTCTTTGGGCAGAGTCATTTCATTACAGAGCTCTGCTTTGGCTTCTGCAGTATATGATCGTTTTTGTCTCCCAACTGAGTTCCTCTGAACTCAATATGTGATATTTTTCCCTTGAAGTAATTTGGCAGTTTCATCATTTTATTGATCTTACAATCCCCATTAACTGTATTAGTGCATGCAGTTTATCATCCAAAGTGACAAGGAGACTGTAACAAAAAGTCTACCTCCATTTTTCATATCTGACTGCTGACAGCTTTCGCGCTCCACCACTTTTGGCCCACATCTAGGAGAGTCAGTAAGAAGCCCAGGGACTCTCGTCCTTGGCACTGGTGAAGAAGTTCAAAACAAGAAAACCCAGACCCACCTGAGGCAGGAATCTTCCCTCAGACCCCACCCCCTAACCACCCTGAAAACCAGACCTATTTGTGCAGCTTTCACTAAAGCCAAATGGAAAGGTTTGGATCCCTGCCATGCTCTCCCCAGAAAGCCTCACAATGTGGATAATAAATCTTTTCATCCCTCTTGCTATATGAGTGGCATCAAACCTTTGGGTTGGGGTAGGGGGATTGATCCTGCCCTCCATGAAAGAACATCAAGACAATTTGGAGTGAGAGCTGGATGACCTAAGAGATGACTACCGCCCCCTGGAGGGCTTTCTTCTCATGCTTTCCATTTACTAACGGGCTCTGCAGTCTGCTGGCAAACATGCTCTAGGAGCTGCTGCCTGGTGTGCTCCTTGAGCTGTACTGCTGCCTGCCACTGCGCTTGCGTTAGAGTTATCCTCTCTTTGTGCTGCATTTAAGACCCAGCAAGCCTCAGTTACAGATGTAACTTACTGTAGCCAAAGTTTTGCATTCAAGGACAAGAGTATCCAGTCAGTGCCCTCCTTAAACTGGCCCCGGTTGGGATATCTCAGCCTAGACCTGTCTGTCTCGGAATGAATCACATGTCCTTAATTCCACCACAAACTGAAACTGACACTAGATTCAGGGGGAAGACTCTTATCCTGTGTTCATTGGTTGTGTGTTTCAACCAGGCATTGGTGCCATTCTAAAGAGTGTGTAGGGGAAAGAGGGATACCATGTGGAATGTATGGGCCCATCGGGTGGCCATGGATGATCCACCATGTGAAGGGATGAGGTCATACTCCTAAATGCAGATGGCTCAGTAGGACTCTAAATGCCTCTGATGCAACAAAGATTCTGATCTTTAGGATTATAAAGGGAAAACACCATGGTATTGGTACAAAAACAGAGAGGTAGATGTATGGAACAGAATAGAGAACCAAGACATGAACCCAGCTACGTGCCATTATCTGATCTTTGACAAGCCAATTAAAAACATTCAGTGGGGAAAAGATTCCCTATTTAACAAATGGTGCTGGGCGAACTGGCTGGTGACCTGCAGAAGACTGAACCTGGACCCACACCTTTCACCATTAACTAAGATTGACTCTCACTGGATTAAAGATTTAAACTTAAGACATGAAACTATAAAAAATACTAGAAGAAAATGTAGGGAAAACACTTGAAGAAATCAGCCTGGGAGAAAATTTTATGAAGAGGACCCCTTGGGCAATTGAAGCAATGTCAAAAATACACTTTTGGGACCTGATCAAACTTAAAAGTTTCTGCACAGCCAAGAACACAGTAAATAAAGCGGGTAGACAGCCCTCAGAATGGGAGAAGATATTTGCTGGTTATGTCCCCAACAAAGGTTTAATAACCAGAATCCATAGAGAACTCAAACATATTAGCAAGAAGAGAACAAGTGATCCCATCTCAGGGTGGGCAAGGGACTTGAAGAGAAACTTCTCTGAAGACAAGCACATGACCTACAAACGTGAAAAAATGCTCACCATCCTTAATCATCAGAGAAATGCAAATCAAAACTACTTTGAGATATCATTTAACACCAGTAAGATTAGCCCAT
>CAUYQV010021065.1:0-19523 GCA_963574575.1 Galagoides demidoff
GAGGCAGGAGACTCGCTTGAGCCCAGGAGTTGGAGGTTGCTATGAGCTGTGATGCCATGGCACTCTACCCAGGGGGATAGCTTGTGGCTCCGTCTCAAAAAAAAAAAAAAAAAAAAAAACAACAACAATGTTTGCATTTGTTAGGTAAGGTCTCTCTTATAATTGTGTCCCACTCCCAAGAAGTGTGCCATGCCCCCTAACGCTGTGTCCATTACATGGGAGCACACCCATCCACCTTCTTACTCCACATTCCCTCATTCCCCTGCCCCCTACCTTGAATTGATTAGAGTTTTTCTCTTATGGGGGTGTGTATTAGATCATCTACTGGTTTCATATTAGAATTGAGTACTTTGGATTCTTGCTTCTCCATTCTTATGATACTTTACTAAGAGGAATGTATTTCAACTCCATCCAGGTTAATACAAATGATGTAAAGTCTCCCTCTTTTTTAATGGCTGAATAGCATTCTATGGCATACATTTACCACCACTTGTTAATCCATTCCTGGGCTGGTGGGCATTTAGGTTGTTTCCATGTCTTGGCGAGTGTATGCTGAGCTGCAATAAACAGTCTAGTGCAAATGTCCTTATGATAAAATGATTTTTTTTACTTCTGGGTAAACGCCTACTAATGAGATTGCAAGAAGAAATGGGAGGTCTAATTTGAGTTCTTCGAGAATTCTCCATACTTCCTTCCCTAAAGGTTGTATTAGCTTGCAGTCCCACCAACAACCTAAAAGTGTTCCCTTCTCTCCACATCCATGCCAGCAGCTGCAGCTTTGAGACTTTGTGATGTGGGCTTCTTGTTTCTTGTTTCTTGAACAAATTAAGGTTACTCCACCTCAGGACCTTTGCTCTTGCTTTTTCATTTGCCTGGAAAACTCTTCCCCTAGGTAACCACACATAATGCTTCCTTGCTTCATTCAAGAATATGCTCACATATGTATAACTTTCTCAGAGAGTTCCTCTTTGCCTGACAACCCTGTCTAAAATAGCACTTTCTTTCCCCTAACCCTACTAACCTGCTATCCTATGGTAATTACTTCATTATTGTTTGTTTATTTCCTCTAACTAGAATATAAGTTCCATGAAAGGAGGGGTTCTTTGTTGTTCATTTGGTGCCTACAGCATGAATAAGTACTTATAAATTCACTTGCTTATTCATTCAATCATTCATTTATTCAAGAAACACTCAGCATGTTTATTATGTGCCAGGCATTTTTCCAGATTCCAGAGACATAGCAGTGAACAAAACAGACAAAAACCGAAAGAAAAAACCTCTTTCCTCCTGGAGTTTACATATTTTTTGAACAAATTAATGATGCATTAATGCTATGAGCTTAAAGAAAGAAACAAAAATAGTTTCTCTATCCATAAAAATTAATTTTTAAAAGGAGGAAAGAATAAAGCATTAGGTGCTGGCTATCTTTCTAATAAATCTTCCCAGATTTTCACTGATAAGAATTACAATTATAGATCAAATTTTAAAAATATTGGGACTATTTTTGGTGCCTTATAAAAATCACTACCTTAGAAACTAAATGAACTCTATGCTTTGGGGTTTGTTTTTGGTTGATGTGAAAATATTTCATCCTATTAGGGTGGATTTCCTAATTATTTTAGAGCTAGGTTCCAAAGAAACACATACATAAAAAATGAAAAATCTGACAACTTGGGAATATAAATACTTTGAGGAACCAGACTTTGTGTTCCTAGAAATTGGAAGACACACAAAAATAATTGTATGGAGTTCAAAGTCTAAGGTTTCATTAGAAGAATATTAAATGTGTTAAAACTTCTTCTGAGGTTACCATTCTAAATTATCTTCCAAAAAATTTACAGTTTGCCTTCTAATTACAAAAAGCTATTTAGTTTCTGTTATAAATGTTTATTGTTCTAAAATAAATAAAAACACATTTGGATAATGATCTTTATAGAAAATGAAGGGGGAAGGGCATAAAATGATTAATGATTTTAGTGCAAAGCCTAGAAATCAAATTAATGTGCACTCATTATCTTTGAAAGGAATAGGACTGAATGAAGACACACTGTGTGCATGGTGTGATATTAACTAGAAGACTAAAACATGAAATCACTCTCAAAATTGGACCTTAACACTGTTACCAACATGACTTGTGTGCACTTAAGTCAAAAAAAGTGAAAATTTAACCTAAAAGAAACTAAGGGCAAACTTGGAAGGGTGGTTTAATAATTTATAGGGGTTGTGTCTTAAATTGAAAAATTCAACTACATGAACATTAGAAAGATACACTCGGGTTGAAAGATAAAATACAGGATATCTGTATGTGAATTTCAGATAAACAAGAAATAATTTTATCCCATGCAATTTTTTATATTAAAATTCATTGTCTGAAATTCGAATTAAACTGGGTAATCTTAACTTTTATTTGCTAAATCGGCACTCCTGCAGACCACGAAATCTAAACTCTGTATGTTTCAGAATGATAAGGTGTAAGCCATAGGGTCCGTTTGAGGACTGTCAAGCGGTCGACCAGAGCTATAAATTGCCAGTTCCGTCTCTTTCCATCATCCCACATCTTTTTAGAGAAAGTAAAAAATTTGGGGGGGAGCTTTGAAGTGCAGTCCAGTAATAGAAACTAAACCACGAAAGAAGAAAGATGCTGGCTGGGGAACAGTAGTTATTGAAGACGGACATGCATGTTCCAGAGGGAAGAAAGAACAGGAGGGTAGCGGGGAGGGGCACGGATGGAGCCCTTGAACCTCTGCAGCCAAAATGCGCTGCCGGGACAGCGCGGGCCAGACCCGTTGTTGCGCGCGCCGGGGCAGGGCAGGGTCGCCGCTGGGAGACCAGGGTGCCGGTTACTGCGTAACCGCCAGGGGCCAAGGGCGTGGGGTACTACATCTGCAGAGCCCTGCCGTGGGTGACCTATAGGAGGACAGGCGACCACCAGGTTCTCACGTCACCCCCCTACTCTCCATCCCTCTCATCCTGTATCCTCAGATCCCCGAAGGCGGGAAAGGTCGGTCACCCGCTGCTTACTGGTTTGAGTCAACCTGGAGATGGAGAAGCAGGAGAAGCTGAAGAGCACCGCGGCAACGAGGGCGATCATTACATTCACTTGCTTGGTCCTCATGGCGCTGGCAGGCCGGCGGGACAGCGGGACTGAGGGCAGCTGGGCGGGTTGAGGGCGGCGGGCAGCGCCAGCGCCTGGGACTGAGATGCTGAGCGCGTGGAGCCCGCGCCCGGGACACGCGCCTCTGCGCCCCCTGCCCTCAGCGTCGCTTGAGTCCCCAGCACACCTGCGGTGGAAACTCCCGCTTCCCACGGACCTTTTGCACGCTTTTCTTCCTGTCCTACTGTCCAGTACATGCTTTAAATCTCTTGCTAGAGCTGCTGGTAGTAATAAACTATGGTAAAGAGTCCCACTGCCTGGCGCGTGCCGGCTGCTCAAAACAGTTTTTTCTCCTATAGTAGTTTCTCATACCTTAGCCAAGTCTGGGATACACAGGAAGAACATCAGTAGGATGAGACTCTCTTTGGGCTTCTTGATGCGTTATTTTCTATATTCGCTCTTCACTCTTACCTCTTCTCTTATTTGGGCCTCATTGGCAGTGTCTGGTTATACGTCAAACCGGCCCTGCCCCACGCTGGCTGGGCTAGTTTAGGGAGAAAGCCTGAGGATGCCATTATTAAGTTGTATTTTCTCATGTGCTAATGGCCAGATCTCCAAAGAGTGTACTGGGGGAAATAAACATCTCAGGGCAGCGCCTGTGACCCAAAAGGATAGGGTGTCAGTCCCATATGCCGGAGGTGGCGGGTTCAAACCCAACCCTGGCCAAAAACTGGAAAAAAAGAGAGAGAGAGAGAGAGAAATAAACATCTTAGCTTTTAGTGTCCTTCATGCCTTCAGACTGTTGGTACTGCCAATGGCTAAGCTTTTCTGGAAGCCAGAAGGCAAAGAAATTTGGCTTGATGTACTAGATTCTACAAACCTGCTGTAAATGTTCTCACCACAAAGACATGGTAAGTATATGAAGTGACAAGTATTTTAATTAGCCTGATTAGATCATTCCACAATATGTACATCATTGAACCTCACATTGTACACCATACACATAATACAATTTTGTTGGTTAAAAATAAAATGACAAACACATTTTAAAAAAACAGCTAATCCCTCCCAAATAATATATCAATAGAACAAGCCTGCACACATTAACCTTGTGAAATAAGCCCCCATACATATATACGATTATCATCAATTAAAAATTAAATTAAATACGTTTTTAAAAGCAAATGGATCCCCCCAAATAAGCAAATTATTGAAACAAGTTTGCATGCATAAACCTTGTGAGCAGGATCAGTGCAAACAACAAGACCAAACAAACTTTTGGTATGTTTAATTATCTTGATAGTTTATAAGGCCTCTAATATGAAGAAAAACCTCAGTATAAATAAGTAATTGGAAAAATACATGTGCCTGAAAAAAAAAGAAAATTCTAGTATTGTTTCCACTGCTAAGGTAAGGAAAAGTAATTTAGTAACCAAGAACTTCTAGTTATTAAATCTCTATTAATTGAGCTCTAATTATTTCTGAGTAGCAATAGATTTTCATAGAGATTGGAGGGAGAAACCGGGAAATGTAATGGAAGAGCAGCTAGGGTTTTAATTTATCCACATAGTCCATGTCTGTTGGAAAACCCAAAGAGACCATGATGCTAAGCACAGAAGAATGATCAATGTATTCAAACCATTGAGACTTTTTGTAACAAATTTCTTGAATGCAGAGACATTTTGGAACTGCCTCCATACTCTGAGATCCGAAAAGGAGAAAAGCCAAACTTACTTCTTTTTAAATTTCTGTATGTTTTGGCATCTTAAGATAAACTATATGTCATTATAAGTCAGATCTTTTTAACTAATCCAAGTCACAAATCCAAATAAACATGTTTTCTTCATATTCACTATTCATTTGCTTCTTAACTTTGATTTAAACATATTAGCAACAAATTAGTTAATACCAGCTCTAGGAACAAACTCCTAAACTTCCATGGCTTAGCACAATCAAGGTTTGTCCTTGCTCAAGTAATGTCTGATACCAGAAATTCCAATTGGTTGGCAGTTTCCCACATGATCAGTCAGAGGCCCGGATGCTTCAGTTGTGTGGTTACCCTCTCCTCTGGGGTATTGGAATTCTCTCTATTCCACTAGAGAATTGGAGAAAAGCATGTGGAGAAGAAAGTTGGACCAGAACTGACACAACTTAATTCTGCTCTAATTCTATAGGCGAGATGATACTGGCAAGTATCATCCCTGGCTTGGCCATGAAAGGAGATGAGAGAATTTCACCTTGGCTGGCCAGCTATCCTCTGCCTTGACAAACTGAAATAAAAATGATAATGCTTCTCAAAACATTTAATTCCTCTCTCCTCAAATGAGTCAATTCCTAGTTTTTTTAATTCAAGATATTAGTATAATTGGCTGGACGCAGTGGCTCACACCTGTAATCCTAGCACTCTGGGAGACTGAGGTGGTGGATTGCTTGAGCTCATGAGTTTGAGACCAGCCTTAGCAAAAGCAAGATCCCATCTCTACTGAAAATAGAAAAACCTGAGGCAAGAGGATCACTTGAGCCCAAGAGTTGGAGGTTGCTATGACGCCACGGCACTCTACCCAGGGCAACAGCATGAGACTCTGTCTCAAAAAAAAAAAAAAAAAAAAAGAGAGAGAGAGAGATTAGTATAACTAAGAAGGAGCACAGTAATATTAGAAAGGACAATATAATACCTATATTAAATATGTAGCTGTTTTTTATACTGTGTTTGAAATGTAAGCAACGTCACTATTCACTAGCAATGTAGTGTTGGGAAAGGTTTTAAATTTTCTCTAAGCTTGTGTTACTTCATTAGTAAGATGAAATAAATATTAAATATATTTGAGTCCTGTGGGGGCTACATTGTTCCCCTATCTTATATAGTTCCTGGCCCATATGCTCAGGCTTCTGTGATCAGGGGACTTTTTAAAAATGGTATCTTTAAACAGCTATTGTTCGGGTTAGCATTCATCTGTCTCTTACCAGATTAGTGGCTTAGGTAAAGGACAAGTCATTATTCTACCCATTATTACATGGCTTTGGCACTACTGTGTCTACTTAAATTACCCAGGTGGCCACTCCTAGTGGATGGCAGGCATTTTATCCACTTTTAGAACCAACTTGATTTTTACTCTGGGCATCTGTTTGCTCCACTAGCATCCTCCCTTGGGAATACCACAGGGCCTTCCACAATTGCATCTCCCGCAGCAGGATTTTCTTAACTCATCAAGATTTGCAGATTCCTGACTACATAGCTGGACCACTGGTTACTATTTAGGACTCTAGAAGTGTCCAAACATTGCCCCGAAATAAAAACTAAGTTCTCCCTCCCCTGTCGTGTACACTGCTCTCAACTCAGCCCATGGCATGAACTTATCTTTACATTATTTGACTGGGTCTTCACTGTCTCTAAAGCAAATAGTAACAGACTTTTATGTTGGCATTCCCATTATACAAGAACTTTCATGAATAAACAAAAAAAACTTATTCTATTTTAGTGGAAAGAGAGTCATGAGGTGTAGATCCTTTGGCAACAGAAGGAGACTGCTAATTAGCCAGTCCTAAAGCAATGATGTTATTTGCTCTTGCATATGTTGTAACTGCCCGAGGGATACCTCTCATGATGCGAATTCTTTTGAGAATTTGAAAATTTTGTTGTGCAGCTTCCTCTTTATTAAAACATTTTATGATCTCACCTGTGATATAACAGGTAGTGCAGATCTTAGCATAATTTCTTGCCCTTAAATTGCAGGCACTGTTTTCGCTAGAGCCCAATAGTATCCTGGCCAATTGGTTCTCTAAGAAACTGGTCCCCAGGAACTTTTTGAGCCCCCAAATTTGAGTCGTTGCCACAAGGTGGCAGCATTATATTTCAGGTCAAGCCTCTAATTTATATGCATTGTACTGTGTCAGAAATTTCTGAAATAGTTTGTGAATGTGCTAGAATCCTATAATCCCAGTAGCATACGTGGGCCACTCCCATTACATATATTTTTTTTTTAGCTTGTCACATAGCATTTCAAGGTATGTCTTGTTTTTATTGGCGGTGTCCTGGAAGGAGAGTGATTTATTACTTACTGTTTGTAAAATACTTCCCCAAAGTTATTTTTAGAAATTTCATGGATTGGGCTAGGTTCTGAATCTCAGCTGGATTAATTAACCATTCCACTAGTCAAACATGTCACTATAGCTCTAAAATCTCTCTGAATTTCTACCTCCAAAGGGGAAATCATCATAGTATCATCAATATAATGAATTAACTTGGTTTTGACGGCGATCACGTCTAAATCTAACCTTACCAAATCGTGGCAGTGAGTTGGAGCAATTAGTATATCCTTAGGGAAGAGCCATAAAGATATATTGAATATCACATTCCTTCTCATGGATAGGCAAACTATGCTTGACTTCTCTCTGAGATCAAAAAGATTGCCTTAGCTTAAGCTACCACTAGAGAACAGTCATGTTTAGCTTGCTGGCCCTCTTGTTCAGCTGATGCGATGTGGGGCACAACAGACACTTGTTTAAATCACAGAAACTACCTTGTTTAAATCCTGATGGTTAACAGTTATCTCCAACACCTTCTCCTTTTCTCCTGAGCCCCATAAGATTAATAGGAAGCATTAGTGGAGATTAGCATTTTTGCTCCCATTGTTTCTTAATGAACGATGAGATTTCCTATGTCCTTTTAGAATCTGACATTGCCTGACATTTACTATAAAGGAGGGTTTTTCTAAATCTCGGGGCTTCCATTTTGCAGGCTTAATTAAAACAAAACGAAAGGAAGTCTTTTTAAAAGTCATTTTGGCTTTAAGCTGGGAATGACAAGGACTTTCATTGCATCCATTCTAATTGCATATTCAGGAGAAAGTAAAAACTGAATTTTTTTCTTTCTTATTTCTCCATCTGCAGCTTTGTAGTGATTCTGGGGTATGTTCTGTAACATCTATTTAGGCTCTAAACTTCTACTGTCATATCTTGTTATCGCCTTTTCATTCCCCCGATGTTATCAGGGTCCATGTTACACCATCATTATGGTACTTTCAATAATCCCCCCCAAATTTTCCAATATCTCTGCCACTCAGTATGAACCACATAACACATCCTTGGGCCCCCCTCCACCAGGGTAAAATGAGGATTTCTTCCCCTTCAAGCGATTCCTCCTTCTTTTCTTAAAACCTTAATGAATGAATTAAAATCATTACCCTATGCTAAACACACTTTATTTTCCTAGTTTCTTTCAGCATCATTGGATTTAAACTCAGCCAGCCTGGGGTAACTGGAATAAATCTGGTAAGGACCACAGGCAGGTATCCCTTCTCTCAACTATTGTTAATGTGCTGCTCAATCCTTTGTAGGGATCCTATCAACTTCCTCCTTCTCCATTCCCCCTCCCCCCCTTTAAAAAAGAATGATATAAATTATTCTGCCCAATTCAATGTTTATTTTTCTTGTTTTTGTTACTGTCTTCACTTCAGCCCATTAGTTTTCTTCCAGATATCCTAAACTCCCTTTTCACTGATAAACCTTATTATTAGTAGTGGTAAGAACAAATTTTCCATGGCATTCTGTGTATTCCCTTGTTCTCTCATTAAGAGAATCAAATGGGAAACTCATGCACGAGGGATTCCCTATAATCACAGTCTCTAGTCTCTATCATAGTTTGCGGCAGAGGCATGTTACTTGTCATCATAAAACAAGTTAAAATAAAACCAGTCAAGTTTCCATTGCCTTTAGTATTTCTAATGTTTCCACAGACATAACCCATTTCACTGTTAACAAAATGAGTACACTCTGAAGTTTTCCTTCTCCAAATATATTTGCTGCATTTCAAATTTCACTTGCTCCAAAGGAGCATCAATATTTAATTTGGGTCCTCTGTGGATCAAATACTGAACACTGCAACAAGATTCTGGTTAGTAGTTATATCAAATAATTCTTCCCATTAAGCAGTTTTAATATCAACAGTCCATGGTTGGTTAGTCTGAGACTCCAAGAAAGTAGAGATTCCTTAGTACTACTCAGAAATATAACCAAACTCTAATCTGCTGTAACCTTTGCTTTCCATGTTGATGTATCTGATGAGGCCAGGTAGAAGCACACTGGTTTGTTGAGAGACTTACAAACCTAGGTCCCATCTTCTCTGTGAAGCCTCCTATACGAGGACTTAACCTCCATTTAGCTAGTCATATGAAAGAAGAAAACCAAAGAGAATAAGACAGAAAGAGAGAGGGCCAGTCTTTCCTGAGGAACAGAATTGGTTTAATATATTTACCAGTTATATGCAAATGAATTAGTGGTAGAGTATAAAGGCAATTGGTATGCACAGGCCCTTTTAATGTACAATGGCTGTTTCCAATTGGCAGTTCAACCAATTTCTCAAGTTCTGACACAACAGATTAGCATTCTCTTCTCTTGGGGAAAAACACGGATAAAAGTAAGCAAACAGGCAGTTTGGACACAAAAAGGAGACCTCTCTGCACTGCCTACAGTCAGAATAACACCTTGAAAAGGCAAAAAGGTTACATATAAGATTATCTTATTTTCTCTTATTTAAAAGCCTTGTGTAATAATGGAGAGACTCCTGAAATGGAATTTATTTTCTAAGTTCTAATCTGTCAAATTGGCTGTGCATTTTGCCTTTATGAAGCTCTAGACTATAATTTAAAAAATTAGATTAGATAATTTCTCAGTTCCCTTCAAGGTTTATAATTCTATGATTTTATCATTATAGCATTTATCTGGAGTTCATTACCAAGTTCATTGCTGGTTGCCCCTGCAGGGAAAGAAAGATGACTAATGCACTCTGCACATGTCTATTATTCTACAATTAGTCCATTTTAAAAAGGCTGATTGAGATGTGGGAAATTTGTATTGCTTCAGTTCCTGTTAACAAGGAGATGAAGGGAATACACATATATACACTTACATAGACTGTTTCTGAAAGTACAAGCAATGCCACTGAGGAACAAGAAGTCTTAGGTGGGTGGGGGGAGTTATTTTTTAATGTCAGTTATCTTTTATACTTTTATATTTTGTCTTCTACTTACTCTTTCTCCTCCAGCTACAATGGCCTTTTCACTGTTCCTCTGTTTCAAGTATGGTCCCAATTCAAGGCCTTTGCACTTGCCGTTTTTTGTGCCTGGAATACTTTGCCTCCAGATACTCTCATGGTACACTCTCTTATTTCATTCAATAAGGCTCAAGTGTCATCTTATTACTGAGGCTTCTTGACTACACTGTGTGTAATGATTTCCCCCACGCATGCCCTAATATCCTCGATACCCTTAATTCTTAGCATCACTTGACATACTAAATATTTGCCTGAACTCCTTCTGGGAACACAGCCTGGTGCATAATAGGCAATCAACACACACTCGTTGAATTAATAAATGTACTGTTGTAGGTTTTTAAAATATCATGTGCATAAATTATTTTTCAAACAAAACAAGCAATTAAGGAATAAATGTTTGATGAATTAACTGTTAGACGTTTATTATAGGATAAAGTCAAAACTTTTCTCAACACATAGGGCTCTCCTAATCTGCCACGTTATCAGCTATGGGCGTCAATTAACCTAAATTCTTTTTATTCTTCCATAAAAGTGGGGCTATTAATAACGGCTTCACATTATTAAAATTCAATTTAAGTGAAAGCGCTTTTGTAATCTTTGACGCTATAAACGTAACAATAAGCATACGGTTTCTGCCAAGCAAGCCACCTGACACTTCAGAAGAGAAGTCTAAGAGCCGCGGTGGGAGACTACACACCAGCTCTGGGCGTGCCCACGTTGCCAAGGAAACCGTGAGGGCGTCCCCTGGGCAACGCAGCTCTATTTCCCTTCAGCTTTAGCAATAGGTGGAGCGTGGGCCAATCGGAAGAGGTCGGAGGGGCGGGGCGGGGCGGGCAGTGTCCGAGGAAGGCGGTCCCGCGGCCTCGCTCCCTGACTTCCGGGTCGCGGTGCTTGCAGGGAACGTTCCGCAAGTAGCGTCGTTTCCGTTGCCGGCTCTTTGCAGTTGGGGAAACCGAGGCAGCTTCTGCTCCTCCTAGTTCTCCGCTCCTGTGAGGTGGATGCTGTTTCTTTTCGTCTTGCCTTGCGCTGCTTAGGTGCGGCTGCGCTGAGAGTGCGCGGGCTGCGCGAGCCCAGCGGGGCGCTGCGGGAAATCTGCGAGCGCCTGCGTCGGCCGGGCTTTGTGCAAGCTTTCACTCCCACTCGCGGGCAGCGCGCGATGGGGGCTCCGCGCAGCGACTCCTTGAGGTCTGGGGTGCCCAGGCGCCGCGAGGCTTGGGTTTCCTCTACTTGGCAGTTCTGTTTCTTTTGTCCTAATGAGCGCGAACTCGGTGGTTTCCTGTTAAAGATACTGATCAGCCCAGCCGTGTTATGCACCGTTTTTGCACTCATCTGCGAGGATTTCGAGTTTGACAGTCCCTCAGGCCTAATTCCAGAGATGACGTGTCCGTGAGAATGTTTAAGACAGGAAGGATGCACATTTTTGTTTGTATCTCCCCCTCACTTGCATCTCTCCCTCCTCTCATTAAGAGGCTAAAGAATTTTTTTATGACATAAGAACCAGTTCGTAGAGTGTGTAGTGGGGGGGGGGGGAGTTTGGGGTTTTTTTTTTTTTAACTCTTAATTGCATTTCTGCCCTTCACCGATGGAACTGAAAATCAAGAGTTAGCTAGGGTGTGATGTTCAACTTGTATATGACAATTTGTAAGCCATCGGTCTTGTTTTTATTGGCTGGCATCACCTGACGGGAACAGCTGTAAGGAAGAAGAGCGTATTCCTAACATAACAATTCTGATGTTGGGTGTACTTTAATTGTTACTTTGTTAGACCTTACTTGTTCTTCTTGAACAATTGAGCCCCAATACTCAAAGAATGACAAATTAAGATACACTAGAAATGAAATCGAACTATTTTAGCAAAAAATGCACACCATTCAGCTGTCATTCTTTTAGGCCGTTAAATAACTTGACTAAGTTTTGATTTTTACACATTTTTAAAAAGTGATAAATTGTGCATTTGGCCAGCCATCAACTAATCTGAGTGGTCTATATTACATCAGATTTTGTTTTTGTAGATGCCTAGTTAAACTATCACAAAATAGACGACGGAATAATTGACTTTAATCAATCATTTGAGATTTGATTGGATAGGTAAACTAACATTTTAAGTTTAAAATTTAATTTTAAATCATTAAGTTTGTCTCATATATTTCCTCTTCCAGGAAAAAATGTTTATTTCTTTGTGGGAGTTCTTCTATGGGCACTTTTTGCGATTTTGGATGAAATGGCTCTTACGACAGATGACTGGAAAGTGTGAATTGCAGCGAATTTTTGATACCTATGTGGGTGCACAGAGGACTCACAGGATAGGTAATGTAATTCAAAAAAGAAAAACTGAAAACAAACTTTAACTCTATTTCATCCCCATACTCACAGTGACAGATGTACTCCTTGTGTATCTTGATTAAATCACTTAAAATGAGTCTTTTTTGAGTCCTTCTAGCTCTAAAATTGTATGATGTTATAGAAAAAGAAAGTAATTATTTAAGTCCTTACGTGTGCAAAGAATTATCTGCTCTAGCTCTTTAAATTTATCAGTTCCTTAGATTATAGTTGGAACTTATTTTCTAGAGAAAAAGTTCTATGTTCATATAAACACTTTGAAATTTTCTCTCAAAGGATGGGAAGAAACAATGTCTTGATCTAGATTCATTTTTATACTTAGCATCTTAAATCAGTCTTTTAATTTCTTATTCAGTTTCTTTATTTGTGAAAGAACAGTAATTAGGTATTCAGGGGTCCCTAGGAAAGATTAGACTCAAAATCCTCACTGTCCAATACTGTAGCCAGTACAGATACTTTAAACACTTGAAATGTGGCCAGTCTGAATTGAGATGTGCAATAAGTGGTATACACTGGATTTCAAAGAAAAGTGCCGCTCTATTCCCCTGTAAAATACATCATTTTTTCAATTCATAATTGAAAATATTGTGGTAAATTAGAACACAGATGAATAATCAATGTAGGGTATGAAGTCAGTTCTTTTCAGACAGGGTAAGGAAGGCCAGGGAAGTGCCTTAGCTAATGCTCTCTGTGTTAAATAGAAAATCATGAATTAACCAGGTCTTTTTTTGTGTTGATAAGTCTGCTTCTCCTAAGAAACCAACCCCTGTGAAGTTGGGGGAGTGGGGTGTTGCCAATCAGAACATGTATCCAAGGCAACACTGAAGACTGACAGATAGAAGCTGCCTTAAGGGCAGCTGGATGATTAAGCTTAATTGCTTTCCTGGTTTTCTTACAACTTCATGGCTGACTTACATTATTGCCTGCCCTTTTGATTTGCCCCTTTGACTACTTAGAAGAACAAAGTACGTTTTGATAAGAATCTCTGCAGGCTACACTAGCTGCTGTTTTCTAGAGTAGGAGAAGAATATATGTTTAGACTTTATTGTATGGCCAAGGCATTTTTCTTGAATTTTCAAATTGTTGAGAAAAAGGAGATGATTTGCAGCTGGGTTGGAAAAAATTTTTTTAAATAAACCAGTAAAAATGCTTTTGTCATTCTTGAAACAGAGGCCAAGAATGGAGAAGCTGTTTTGCTATTTGTCTGTGTTAAGCAGTATTTTTCAAACTTTTTAGTCTCATAGCACACTTGAACCTCTAGTTAAACTTCTGCGACACACTTAAATTATGTTGATCAAAAAGAGTAAAAAAAAAATAAAAGAATACACTTACTGTGCTTTGAACTTCTTTCAAAAATAATTTAATTATCTTTTAAAAATTTTGTGGCACACCAGAGTGCCACCGCATACTGGTTGAGCATCACTGGCCAGATAATCTAAGGTGTTTGCTTTTTTCTTTTATAATTCAGTTGCTATCACATCCAATCTAAACATTTACTCAGGCTAACGAATGAAGAAAATGTAACACAAAAGATTGTTGCTGTAGTCTTAAAATGAGTTTTTAAAACTTGGACTATTCTGAGGCAGGCACAAATGAATTTGCTGTGGTTGGTAGACTCCTTGAGGGTCTGCACAGAAACAGATGACTCTAGGTAATGACAGTGGACTCACCTCTTTGACTTGTTATGCTTTGTTTGATTGAAGTATTTGGAATCATATCTATGCCATTCTGTAAGGTTGCATTTTAAAATGTTTGCTGTGTTATTCATGTAGAAATTATATCAAGTGATTTACTATTGGTATGATATTTTTTGTATTGATTTGTGGAGCAATTCACAAATGGCATTTAAGTGATATTCTTTTTTTTTTTTTTTAATTCCAGAAAATTCCTTGACATACTCCAAGAATAAGGTAGGATCATATTAAGGTGATAATTCTAGAAATTGAATTATCTGAGCATTTGTTTACTTTAAAGGAATGTTTCAATTTTAGATTTATTTTTAAGGTCCTACTTGAAGAGTTTTCACTCTAAAGAGCATTGAGTATAATTTTCCTTCTTTAAAAGTACTATATTGTTTTCAAAACATTTTCTCTTGTATTTTTCATGCACAGTGAAGGGATTTTGAATAATTATTTATCTGAGGTTTTATTTATTTTGCCTTGAGAGTTGATTGCTTTAGGGAGAAAGCTTTCTTGTAGACTGTGTCCTTAGGATAGATTATGGAAGAGAAAAACAGGTAATTTTCCAAATAAGTTGGCTTGGTGCCTGTAGCTCAGTGGCTAGGGCACCGGCCACATACACCGAGGCTGGCAGGTTTGAACCTGACCTAGGCCTGCCAAACAACAGTGACAACTACAACAAAAAAATAGCTGGGCATTATGGCAGGTGCCTGTAGTCCCAGCTACTTGGGAAGAGCTGAGGCAAGAGAATCGCTTGAGCCCAAGAGTTTGAGGTTGCTGTGAGCTGTGACACCAAGACACTCTACCAAGGGTGACAGTGAGACTCTGTCTCAAAAAAAATAAAAAAATAAAATAAGTCATACTCATGCTACATATTAATCATCATTTGCTATGTAACATACTATTAGAAAATCTCAGGGATATAAGTCAGTATGTTATTTCTAATATATCTGTGGGTCAACTGTAAATGCTCTTCCTCCAGGTGGTGCCATATTCAGGTGTATTCCTGTCATTTCTTTTGGGTTCCAGGTTTGTGGGAGGTGGGAATAGTGGGTAGCTGCTAGATGTTCTCACAGTGGATAACTGAAAGCCCAACCCCACAGACATATTTAAGTCTCTTTGTGTGTGTCTTATCTATTAGCACCCCATTGGTTGAAATAAGTTAAGTGCCCCAGCTTAAGTCAAGGGGTGGAGAAAATTGTTATACCTGCCATAAGGTGGGTATATAATTCAATTATAAGGCAGTGAAAAAATTAGGACCAATAATTCAGTCTTCAACATGCTGTTACTTCCCTATAGTTAGTTCACAATTTGTTATATATATAGATATTTGGTGTAGCAAAGATAGAGTATGGTCGTCTTGACAATTGTTTAAAATCCCTTGATAGATCACAACCAATATTAAGCAACAACAAAATGAATAGAATAGAAAATATTTAGAAACCATTGGTCATAAAAAGGTTAAATATTGTTTTAGGAAAGTTTCATTTTAGTCATGTAGGGGTGTGTGCACCTCTATATATTTTAGATATTCATATGAATATTTGTACTTGGTCATGATGCAAAATGTGGATAAGGATCAAAAATTGTTGACTTGTTACTCTCCAGTCATATTGATATTACGGATTAATGCCAGGAACAAAAGGACCTAGTTGAGTGTTGTAAGCATGTCTGTTATGTCCTAGAATGACCTATAAAATAGGGGCTTTACTGATTTAGTTCCACTGTTTTATTTACAAATAGTCTATGCAAGAATAACTCATGCATAATGATTATTAGAGGGAGGAGGTCCAGAGTTCTCCTCTTTTGTTCAGAAGTATTAGACAGTGATTAATATATCTTTTTAAAATGAGAATGCAAGGGACATGTTAGTTTTAAGAACTCTAGTGCTTCTCAGAGCCATACAAGGACTTGAATGATTACCATGTAGCATTTCATCAAGTTCTTTGGGATACACCAAAGAAGTAAAGGCTGATACTAAGTATCATTATAAATAGGAGTTTTAGAGAAGGAAAAGGTAAATGTAACTAGAATATTTGGGACTTTATGGTAGTTGTTATAAGGTAAAGAAAAATAAAATGTTCACTATTTTTAAAATACATTTTCTGGCTATTAAAAAGTTCACTTAAAGTAATCATGATACCCTGATTCATGTAAAAAAAAAAAAAAAGAAAGAAAGAAAGAAAGAAACCCAGCCAGGTGCCCCTGCGAGTACTTGTAATCCCAGCAGCTTCTGGAGGCTGAGGCAGTGATCCTGAGTCTGAGGTTGAAGTTAGCTATGACACCATTGCACTCTGCTCAGGGCGTAGAGTAGGATTCTGTCTCAACAACAACAACAAAAAGCCAAGAAATAAAAATTAAAAATAAGCAAGGAAATAAAAAGAAATTGTGTTCTTATGATTTCATTATTAAAAATCTCTTTATAGGGCATACTACAAAGAGAATGGTCAAAAAATGAGTAAATACTGAATTAAATCACCAATGCTTTGTTCTCTGGAAATTTTACATCTAAGGCATACTTTAATAAACAGAGGAAGGCTTATCAATTGAAATGTAATTTATGTGTATTTCACACCTCATTTGTGTGGTCCACTTACTTTGGAGACTAAAATCTAATTCTCATTTTATGATATTTCGTTCACTTGATCTACTCTTTTATTGTATGAAAATAGTCTAATATGTATGTATTCCAAAAATGAGACCTTAAATACCTAACATTTAAGTATATAACAACATAGGATTATTGTTCAAAATAAAACATTCATATTTGTGATGAGGTACACAAATAATCTCCTCAGATTTGCTTGCATAGTGAAATGTGTATTGCCTGTAAATATGTGCTATTCACATAGTTTATAATCTATAATTGAGATAGGTGTAACATAAAAGACTGCATTACTTTTATTCCATGAAATAATTGTTTTATAATGAATTCATATGCATAAACTTACTATTTTACTACAAGATATAGATGATTAATATATATTGCTCTCCCATTCTTTATTATCACTTATTTTTTCTTTAGTTAAAAAATAAAAAATGGCCGGAAAATGTTCTTTTAGAATATGTGCTTACATGGTTTGTTAAAAAAGTTTTAGAAAAACCATCCCAAGAAATTCTTAGCATAATCTAAGTGTTATAGATTCAAGTGTTGAGTATATCACCAAAGTAGTTGGATACCCGAGAACTTAGAAAATGTTGAAATGAGTTATATTTCACTCTAGCCTGTTAATTTTCTATATGTTGAAGAACTAAAGATTTAGCAAAAGATTTGAGAGATGGATAAAAAAGCAGTACCCAGCTAACTGTATGCGATTTCAAGAAACATACTCTAAACATAAAAGACACAAACAAATAGGAACTAAGCATCAAAAAGCTGTTGTGGCTTTCAGAAGACATAAATTTGAAGTATTATTAGAGATCAAACCTTCTTTTGGTGACAGTTAAAGGGTTAATTTATCAAGAAAATATAGCTATCTTAAAAGTATGTGCACTCATTAACCAAGCTCCCAAATGCATGGAGCAAAAGCTAACACAACTGAAAGGAGAAGTATGGGTGTCCAGAGTTGTAACTGGAAATTTTAACACATTTCTTTCAATAATTGCTAGAATAACACAACTCTCCAGAAATATAAGAACATATAGAATTTGAATAGTGCTATTGACATCTTGACCAAATTAACATTAACAGAATGCTGTATTCAGCAATTGCAAAATGCATGTTTTGAAGTACCCATGAAAAAATCATATAGATTATATGTTGGGTCTTTGAATACATCTCATTAGGTTTCAAAGTATTTTTTTAAATTGTTTGGGATTCATTGAGGGTACAAAGAATTAGGTTACACTGATTGCATTTGCCACATAAAGTCCCTTTTATAATTGTATCCTGTCCTTAAGAGGTGTGCCATTCACCGTGACCAATATTCCCCTCCCTTCTCCCCTCTCCCATTTCCCTGATTCCCCTACCCCTCCCTGTATTAGTTCATCTACTGCCTTCATATTAGAATTGAGTATTTTGGATTCTTGCTTCTCCATTCTTGTGATGCTTTACTAAGAAGAATGTGTTCCAGCTCAATCCAGGTTAATACAAAAGATGTAAATCTCCATCTTTTTTTAATGGCTGAATAGTATTCCATGGTGTACATATACCACAGCTTGTTAATCCATTCCTGGATTGGTGGGCATTTAGGTTGTTTCCACATTTTGGCAATTGTAAATTGAGCTGCAATAAACAGTCTGGTGAAAATGTCCTTATGATAAAAGGATTTTTTTTCTTCTTAGTAGAGGCCTAGTAATGGGATTGCAGGATCAAATGGGAGGTCTAATGTGAGTTCTTTGAGGATTCTCCATATGTTCTTCCAAAAAGGTTATATTAGTTTGCAGTCTCACCAACAGTGTAAAAGTGTTCGCTCCATATCCATGCCAGCATCTCCAGCTTTGAGACTTTGTGATGTGGGCCATTCTTACTGGATTTAGACAATATCTCAGGGTAGTTTTGATTTGCATTTCTTTAGGTTTCAAAGTATTAAACAGAGCATGTTATCTGTTTCCAGCAGTGCTAAATTAGAAATAAGAAAAATATGACATCTAGAAATTCTCCAGATATTTGAAAATTAAATGTCTGAGTAACCCGTGAATCAAAGAAGAATTCACAAGGGAAATATAAAAAAAAAAGAACTGAATGATAATGAAAATACAGCATATCAAAATTTGTGCAGTGCACCAAAACAGTTCTTAATAACCTACAACAGTGATCTTATACTTTATACCTTAAGAAGTTAAAAAATGCAAATTAGACACTAAGTAAGTAAAAGAAAGGATATAATAAAAATAAGATAAAATGAAATAGTAAACAGACAAAAATAGAGATTATCCAAAAAACTCAAAAGTTGATCTTTGGAAAGATCAGTAATAATAAAAAAAAGTCTTTAGCAACACTGAACAATCAAGAAAGAAAACCAGATTACCAATGTCAAGAATGATGGAAGGTGCAGTCTTTAAATGTGTAATAGGAAGATACTATGAACAACTTTATGCCAGTAGATTCTGGATCTTAAATGAAATGGATAAAGGCTTTGAAGAACAATGTAATAAATTCTTTAAAACAAAAAATTAAAAATCTTATACTATGAAGTATATTGTCATATACTTAATAAAGAAATGTAATCTAGAATTTAAAATTTTTACATAGATCTTTAATCTTGGGTTCACTTGTAAATTCTTTTTTTTTTTTTAATTTTTTTATTGAATGATAACTATGTACATTAATACACTTCTGGGGTACAGTGTGGGGTTTTCACATGCAATCTGAAATACTTCCATCAAACTGATCAACACAGCCTTCATGTCATTTTCTC
>CAUYQV010021066.1:0-22108 GCA_963574575.1 Galagoides demidoff
TGTGGTCCCAGCTACTTGGGAGGTGGAGGCAGGAGACTCGCTTGAGCCCAGGAGTTGGAGGTTGCTATGAGCTGTGATGCCATGGCACTCTACCCAGGGGGATAGCTTGAGGCTCCGTCTCAAAAAAAAAAAAAAGAAATGATGTTAACTTATTAAGGACTTGCATATATATAAAGTAAAAGTTTTTTTAATTAAAAAGAATTACC
Organism: Galagoides demidoff; assembly: GCA_963574575.1. Classification (NCBI taxonomy): domain Eukaryota; kingdom Metazoa; phylum Chordata; class Mammalia; order Primates; family Galagidae; genus Galagoides; species Galagoides demidoff. The sequence continues at coordinate 207 of CAUYQV010021066.1, forward strand.
CTCTTACTGTAAATATGCTGCTGATTTTTTCCATGCTAGAGCTACGAGCAGGTCACTGTGACTCAAGTTAGTTACTAGGTCAGCAGATACGAGGTAAAAACTTACTTTAAATGACTTAAAAGTTTTAGTGCCTGTATGTAATTGTAAGAAAAACATTTGGGTGATATTTTTAATCAAGATGACTCTGAACAAATTACACTAATTGTATAATTTTGGTTTAAAATATCTCTGTGTCTTCTCTCTCACCACATAAAAATAATACACACGCTGGCATATTCTGGCTTCTGTCTTGGTTATTTTTTCTTTTCTTTTCTGCTTTTTTTTTAGATAGTTTCACTCTGTGCCCTGGGTAGAGTGCCGTGGCATCGAACCTCAGACTCCTGGACTTGAGCAATCCTCCTGCCTCAGCCTCCCAAGTAACTGGGATTATAGATGCCACTACACCCAACTAGTTTTTCTACTTTTAGTAAAGACAGGGTCTCAGGCTGGTCTTGAACTCCTGAGCTCAAGGGATCCTCCCTCCTTAGCTCCCAGAGTGCTGGGACTATAGGCATAAGCCACTGTGCCCAGCTGGTTATTTTTTCTTTCACAGCCTAATTGTTTGTATTACTAGTCAGAATGAACTGCTGTGACCCATCAGAGTGACTCCGACAGGTATATCTGCCTGTATAGGCTCTGCTCTGGCCAGTCCTTGGGATGGGGTGTCAGGGGTGGCCCAGAGAGAAGCATGCACACCCCAGGGCCTTGTCCCAGAGCTAGGGTGAGGATGTAGGTGTGACACCCAGAGGACTTGGAGTGAACGGCAGGGCCTGAGTGGGGCCCCCAGGATGTCCTGGCCTGCCTTGGCCTTGGGGCTGCCTGAGTTGGCACCCAGAGCCTCTGCACGTGGGGCTGCTGTGCAGGCCCTGAGCACAAGGGTGCTGGGTTCTCCGTGGAGGCAGTGATGCTCCTTCCCGCCCCTTCCCTCTCTCCGAGCTTCTCTGCCTTTTATTCTTGTTGACATTCATGTCCACTCTGCAAGGGGCCTTTGGGTCGTCCCTGGGAAGCTGGGTGTTGTGGGAACTTGAGCACTGAGACAGAGACCCACATCAGCTCCTCCACAACTGCTGGCCTGACCAGCCTCTCTGCACCCCATCCTTGTGCCTCTCCCAATACATGGCCTCTGCTCTGGGTCACAGGCAAGACAGAAGTGGCCCTGGGTAAGACACACCTTCATCCCTAGAAGTGATGATAGATCAGGACCACAGACTAGAGTGGACAGCAGGATGAGGCCCTGCTCCTGAAGCCAAATGGCTCTGCTTTCAAAAGATTTCACCTTCAGGGAAAGGTGTGTGATACCAGGCTCTCCTGCAGGCACCATAGACTGCAACGTAGGGTAGGTTCTCTGGTGAGTGACTAGACCAGGGAGAGTGGTTTACACTAATTGTAAATCACTCTCTCACATAAATGGGGTCCTGTTTGGGTTGGGAAGAGTGATCCTAAGACTATCACTTCTAACTGTGGCTCTGCCAACCTTGGCATGTGGGTCCTACCTCATAGTACAGTGAGGCTGCCAAGTTCCACTCTGGCCAACAGAAAAGGAGACGAGAAGAGCTTGGCCCCTCCTTTCATGGAAATCCTTGTGGCTGGAACTTAGTTTAATGGACATGCATGTTGTAATGGAGGTGGGAAGTATAGTCTTTGTACAGAATGGCCATGTGCTCAGCTGGAGGTGGGAGGAACTATTACTCAAAGATCTTAATTCTTTCTGATTCCTTTCAGATCCTTCAGTCAGCAATAACTTGACCCAGGGAGAGGCACCAGTATTCTTAGATGTCTCAAGCTCTGTCCCCTCTGCGGCAGGTAGGCTGGCTGCAGTGATGGGGAGAAGGCTGGGCCCCCACAGCCCACAGAGTGAAGCCACCCATGTGGCAGCCCGGTGTGAGTCCTGTGGCCTTGGCCTTGGGCTCTGTGTCTCATGGGCCTGCCTGGGATAGGGCCATGTGGGTAAAAGGGACTGGGCTGCCTCTGGTCCCTGCAGGTCTCCCAACTATTAGGGGGGTCTTCATGCTCATCAGAGGTGGCAAGACTTTCAGGGCGGGGAGCCCCAGAAACACCCTTCTCCAGGGATCTGAAAGGCTCACACCTCACTCCACCCCCCCACCCCACAGCATCCTGTGGTGGCCCCCTGAGTTAGGTCCTTGAGCAGTGCCAGCTCCTCTACAGAATAGTTCTGAGCCCAGCAGGCCTCACCCCAAGAGGACATGCCTAGGAGTGGGGTTGCAGTGTGTAGGCTGGACAATCCCGGCCCCTTCCTGGGTTGCCTGAGCACCCTTGGTCCCCCCAGAGCCCCGCCCAACCCAGCACACAGGGAGGGCCCTGGGGGGTACCCAGTAGAAGGTGGAAGGTGGGACACCACCCCTTCCACCCATTACTTTAACCCATGTCTGCCTCTTGTCACAAAGAATTAAATCCATAATCAGAACATGGAAGAGGCCCCTGCAATTTGGCCCATCAGCACCATGCCGGCCATTAGCCGGCTGCATGGGGGCATAAATCTCGTCATCTCTCTCTGGTCTCAATGAATTGTGATAAAAATGTCAAACAATTAGATTATATTGGCCAACAGCGCCGGTGTGATTGAGTAGCAAGGCCGGGCACGTCCCTTGAATCACCCTGACAAAGGGAGACGGCTCCACGCCGTGATAAATCCCCCACAGAGCTGCTGGCACGGGCCGCCAGGAGGTCAGCCCCAGTCGGGCCAGCGAGCCAGGTGTCCCATGGGAAACCTGCCACCCTCAGGCCCTCGGGAAGCTGAGGAGTGTGGCTGGAGGATGGGGCAGGCAGGTAGTCCCTGGGGACAAGACACCAAGGCCAGGGGCCCAGGCCCCTCTGAGTCTGCAGAGCCACAGGCTTGACACAGAAGGGCAGGCGGGGTTCTCAGAGGGTGCAGTTTGAACCCCTGTCCCACTCTGCAGCCACAGAGGGGAAGGAGGCCAGAGCCGGGGAGGGGTCCTGCAGTGGCCACTTTGCCAATGCTCAGCCTGGCCTGCCCTTCCCAGGAACCGCGGCTGCCTTTTTTTTTTTTTAATAAGGGTGAAGACGCATTGAAAATTGATTTCTCTGTTAGAAATGGGATAATTAAACTGGTTGTTTCTATCTTCATCATCGTCATAATAAAATGAGGAGACAGTGGGGTTACGCGTGGCGTGGAGAAGCACAGCAGCGGTAATTGAATACAAATGGCCTCTCCTGAAGTTGCTGAGTTATATTTCAGAGATATGGGATAATGATGCCATTTAATCATTTTTACAAGATATAAAATTACTGGCTTCTCTAGGAAGATCATTAAGGAAAACAATTGTTCACAGCAATTGAAAATAGAGTTTTAATTATTTAATATAGAATTATTTAAACTATCAGAGATCAGTGTTGGATGAAGCAACTTAATAGAAATTTATACACAGGCATTTGTGAACATTTTAGTTTTATTAACCCACCTGATTCCTTAATCCAAATCAATCTGGAAGGCCTCATTGAGCTGTGACTGGGAATTCACTGCTCAGAGCTGCTGGGACTGTGGACTTGCCCTCCAAGGTCAAGGGGTGGCCAGGCCTCACATGGAGGCACAGATGGGTCATCTCACTTGGGAATTCCAGGAGAGGTTCTGGGAGAGATGTGGCCCATGGGTACCCAGGCCTCTGAGCTGCAGAGGAGGAGGGGGAAGAGGAGAAGGAGCAGCGGGGAGGGACCCTGGGGACCATGGCACGGGGCAGGTACCTAGGTGATGCTGTCTCCCAGATGGAGGGAGGGCCAAGCTTAAGTTCTGGCACAGTGCATGGCCAGTGCTCTTCACCTGCCCGTCAACCCTTCCCAGGTGGGAGTTTTGGGGGCCCACCCTGCTTTGTACCCAGGGCCTCCAGTCCCCTGTGCTGGGACCTCTGTCTGTCCTGCCCACCATCATGCCCAGAAACAGCTCGAGGGTGAGCAGGACAATATATGGTGCCGCCTTACAAAGGGTTACAATGTGAAACTTGAATGGAAAGTCCTTTCCTGTTGAGTGAAACTATAGTCACTGTGGAGGCAGGAAAAGCAGCTGCCTCCCATGTGGCCACGAGGGCTGCTTGCTGCTCCTGTTCCTTTGGTTACTTTGTTGGAATTTAAAACATTTTCTTTAATAAGACATATTATTTAATTGCTTATTTCAAAGATAAAGGAAATTTCCAAGACATAAATTAAGAAAATAAGTGGACATCTTGGAGAGGTGGCTGATGGTAAGGATTGAGCTCCTCAGGCCAGGCGTGTCACTGCGGGTGGCCTGGGCACAGCGGGGTTCGTAGATGTGTGGGTGGGAGGCTGCCAGAGTCCTGGGGCCATAAGGAGCCCCTGGCACCCAGTCTTCTGGGAAGACACACCTGGGGCCTCCAGCCGGGGCCCTGGAGTGAGTTGTTTAAAGTCAGGGTCTGGAATCCCAGGTTGGTCCCTCACTTGAGTACTGGTCAGTCGGACCCGAGGCCAGGAACAGCGGGATGGCACCTGCTGGACCCCTGTTCCTCAAACCAGGCATCCTCACTGGCTTGCAGGTTCCCTGCCGGGCTGCCCTCCCACAGAGGGCAATCCACCACGCAAATTATCACCAATAAATTCCAAGTGATCTTTTTTCTTCATATAGTTTTTAGGGTTACATAAATTTCACCTATGCAATTTTTTTATGCTTGAATATATTACAGAATGCCACTTCTGTTACGGAAGCTAATTGATAACGTGATTTGTTATGTTGCCGGGACATAATTCAGAAAGTTATTTTAAAGCCTTTGATGCATGGAACAGCACTCAGTGTTTAATATTTCTCACATGAGCAGACACAGTGCAAGGTAAAAAATGGGATTCCGCGCGGATGACATATTTCCAGAAGCTTTTATTCTTGTTGTTTGGGTGTGTGCCAACATCTTTCTAGAAGAAAGCTCATATTTCCAATGCTGCTCTGATTTGAATTTATTTCCAGGTCATTACCTTTTTTAAAAAATTAGAATGAATATGTGTATATAGAGTATTTGAGAAAAGAAAAATAAAACAAAAAAAGGGGGAAATCATATACAGCCTTTTAACATTATCAAAGATGCATATTTAAATCTGTCCCTGTCAAATTATATTCACAGGAAGTTGCCAAAATAGTACATAGAGCACCCTGCAGCCCCCACCTTCCCAAAGGTGACATTTGACATGGTGGTCAGAGCCAGGGTGTGACACTGGCAAGCCAGCCTTCAGACTGTGTTGTTCTGGCTGTGCTGGACAGGTGCATGGACATGTGTGCATGCGTGTCTGGGCAGCTGTACCTCATGTGAAGATCCATGTAGCTGAAGACCTGGAACCACTTGTCCCTTGTGTTACCCACTCCTCTCTTGTCCTGTACGCAGATCTGATCATCCCAGGGACCTTGCCACTGTGGGAGTTCTATGTCACCCTGAGGCCCACCTGGTGGTTGTGCTGAAGTTCATGTGTTGTCACTGCTGAATGGTGTCCTGCCCCATGAGCCCATTGAGGGACATTTGCATTGTTTCCACTATTTTGCTATTTTGCATATAGCTGCTATAAACACTCAAGTGGTGTGTATGGATGTAACTTGCCACTCTCTGGGATAAATAGCAGGGGTGCATTGCTGGGTTGCGGGGTAGTTTTAAGAGAAATTGCTGCATGGCTCCCAGAGAGACAGCACAACCCCACACTCCCATGGGAGACCCAGTTTCTCAGCCTCTTCACCAGGATTTCATGTTGTTGCTACTTAAAACCCCCCATTGTTGCACTGCGTCTGCAGCGGCCTCCTCTCATGGTGTGTGTCAGAGACTCGAGCTTATTGGTACTGCACTTGGGCTGCATGTCCTGACTTTGGGGTCTTGATTCTTGCCCCTTGGGCACCCCAGTGGGGGTGTGGGCTCCAGGAATGTGCCCCAGGGGCAGAGTGGCCCTGCTGCCTTGCCCAGACCTGCAGAGGTTCCCATTGGAGGTCACCCACTCGCTTCACACGTGGGTCCCAGGCTGAGGGAGGAGAGGACCCGTGGGCACAGGCCATGGCTTGAAGCTTGGGCCCCTCTAGACTGTCCTTTGCCTATGGGGTGGCAGGGAAGGGAAGTCTGTAGGAGGCTCTGTGGCCCCATGGCTGGGGCAGGGCCACACTGCACCCTCACAGACCAGTGACCACTGTTCACCCCCAACCAGTCTGGTCACCCTAGGAGAATTGTGCTCAGAATTCACAAAGATGATTTGAAAGAAACATCCCTTCCCCTAGGAGTCCTGGGTACAGCAGCCCTGGAGGGCTGATGCTGACAGGCTTGTATGGAAGGAACTCGTGTCTTTCCATGTGTCTCTGGGAGGGCCTGTGCTGCCTGCTGGTGGACGGACCCAGTGGTCCAGGAGCCTGTCCTGTCCCAGGAGACTCTGTCGGCCCTGTGCTTGGACAGCTGAGGCTGGAGAATGGCTGGTTGGGGACTGCTTCACTTAGCCACCAAGACAGTGCTCATATCTTCAGGCAGGAGGTGTAGGTCCAGTGACGTGGGGGCTGTAGCCAAGAGTAGCCTTGGGTGCCAGACACCACACCTCAAAGACACATTTTATTGTTTACTAAAACACTCAAGTCAAAAATAAATTTGTGGTCCTAATAATTTCACTATTCTGAGCAGAACACACACTGCAGGTGGAGTGCAGAGAGGGGCTGTCCACTGGGGTAGGGGCCATGGGGAAAAAGGCCCTGGCAGCCTCACGGGAGGGGAGGTTACCCCCACCCCAGGAACGGCCATGGCTCCACCATGATGACCACAGGATGCACACAGGGCAGGGCAGAGTTCTGGGGTGGGCCCCCCGGTGCCCCCCAGGAAGCAGGCAGACTTGGGTGGGCCACGGGGTTCTTAGGGCAGAGCCACAGGCAGAGGGAAGCATGGAGGTGCCAGGGCCATCAGGTGGGACCACCAGGCTACCCAATGGCTTGGTGCGGCAGCCCGTAGAGAACCAAGTTGAGGGTGGTGGGGAGCCGCTCTGGGCTTGGCAGAGGCAGCTGGATGATCGGCACCTTGTCCTTCGAGGTGTGAGGCACTGCGTCTGGAGAGAGTGGGATAGCGGCTGTAAGGCTCAGGCTGCCAGGCACAGATGTCCAGCCCACCAGGATGTCCAGCCTGACGGGGAGAGCTGAGGGGTAGGTGCAATGGTGCCAGGGTGCCATGAGTACCCCAAACAGAGGCGACTACCCCACTCATTCATTCATTCATTCATTCACTTGCTCATCTAGTCATTCAGTCACTCATTTACTCTTTCATTCAGTCCGTCACTCATCATTCACTCATTCACTCAGTCACCCAGGCCTTTACTCTCTCATTCACTCTTATTCAGGGCACTGAATTACATGGACACTAATCCCAGGCATTGAGGATCACATGACTTTTTAAATGTTAAATTCCTCTAGAGTCATGTATATTGAAGATTTCATAATTTTAAATCATCCTGGGATAAATCTTTCTTAGTTATGGTAGATTACTCCTCTAAAGGACTGCTAAATGCTATTACTTGGTGTTTTATTTACTATTTTTCACCAGCGTCAATGTGTTAGATTTATCTGGACTTTCCTTTCTCCTCTGTTGCCGCAATTTCCCATTAAGCTCTGTTTACTCTGAAAGGTGAGAGGGTGTGTTTGAGGACCAATTACATCCCGTGTCCCTGCCCAGGGCTCTCCCCTTGAGAGGTTCTGCAGTGGATGGCCCTGGGCATCGAAAGACGTCAGACAGGATGACATCCGGAGTGATCACGGTGGCTACAATAGGACCTGCCTGCCAACGTGGGAATTCACTGTCCTGGAGCTTTCTTTTCTTGCCTAGGCATGGGCCTAGGGTGACCCAGCTGGCATACTGTGGTCTCCAGGCTGCCCAGCCCAGGTGACCAACACCCACCAGTCCTTGCTCTGGGAAAAGAGGTTAGCACAGGTGTCACTGGGATTTTCCCATCTGTACCTTTGGAATTTGGCATTTGTATGACTTGTTTAAAGAGGAATTAGCAGTCCTAATGACTGGAGTGCTTTTCCCTGAGGACCGGGGGGCCGGAGTTCCCTGTAGGCCCCTGTGTGTACCAGGCTGCACCTGCAGAGACTGTGCACAGGCAGGAGGCTCCTGGGCTAGAGCAAGCTCACCCCCTGTCTGGCTCTCATGCCTTAGAATCTCGTCTCCTCAGTAGAAATGGGGACACAAAGTGATGCCAAAAGAAAGCTGGCATTCTCTGCCCTACCTTGGCTAACTACTCCATTGCCTCCCATCTTCTGGAGGAGACGGACCACAGCCCCGATCGGCTTGCCCAAGGCTAACATATCTGGGGAAGAAACATCCCCTTAGACAGGCGTGGACACCCCAGCAGGCTGGGGGTGCCTGGCCCCCACTCACTCTCCCACAGGACGCTGGCTCGCAGGGCGTTGTCTTGCAGCGACGCTGGCCACTGGTTTGCTGCAATGCTCTTGACTCCTGCCAGGCTCAGGAGGATGGCAGTCTCAACGGGCACCTCCAAAGACAGCTGGGATGTGCTGTGAGGACCCAGCTCCTGTGGGCTGCACTGAGGACTGGCCGCACCTCCCCCAGCCCTCCCTGTCTACAGCCCTGACTGCATGGCCAGCTGGAATGCATGTTTGGACCAATGGCTTCACCATTAAATGCCATTTAATAAGACATGGCATCTCAGAGAGCTGCTGAATCCTGGGCAGGTGCTGGCTCAGCTCCTGCCCCTCTGCCCTCTGCCCAACCCCAGCAGGACCTAGCTCTGAGCTGCAGCCAAGCCAGGGACTTCTGGAGCTGGAGCAGCCCCCCACCCGCCCAACACAGCCCCTGCCCTGTGGGCTTTTCCTGGGACTCAGGGCAATAGTCCTTCCCCCAGCTTCCCCCACTGGGAACAAGTCCCTCACTGGCAGGCCAATGCCCCTGGCACCTCTTGTCCTCTGAGCCATCCCTGTGATGCCGTGTGCTTTCGTAGGGCCATGTCAGGTCCAACAGGATCATCATGTGGCACTCTGTAGGACACAGAGAGGCCAGATCAGCAGCTGCAGGGCCACGGGGGTGTCCTGGGCCTTGTGTACCTTGGCCAATCAGCTTGAGGCTCAAGCCATTTCCAGGGACCCACTAGCCACTTGTGGACACATGACCTGACCAGCTGCAGGAGTCCTCACAGCATCCTCCACACCACAGTGTCAGGCAGCTGGGAGTGGCCGGAGACCCACTCGGACCTTCCTGTATTTCCCCCACACAGCAGAGGGGTCTTGGCTCCATCATGCCTGGAAACTTCCAACACTACACATTGATGAGGTGTTTGAGATGCACCAGTGCCACAGACGGTGGCCACGGAGGGAGGCCACGAATATAGCCCCCACCTGCTGCTGGAAGAGCTGCCACCTGCATGCTGTGATCAGGGTTGGAGTGCATAGGAATGCAGTCCTCCCTGGCCAGCTTTGCTGACCAAAACAGGAGCTGATGTCCTAAGGCAACCCTGGGTGTGATTGCCTGCCATGAGCACCCACAGATGCAGAGGGGACAGCTGTCCACTTCCCTCCATCTGCTGAAGTAAGGCTGTGGATCTGTTTTCACAGATGTCCGGCTGTGCAGGGACAGGACTAGTAGGATATAGCAAGGCCTCTGGCAAGGCCTCCGTGCCTGCACACAGCCTTGGGAACTTAGGAATTTCCTCTGCTTCACTCACCATCATACTTGGAACTAAACTTCCAAAGGAGGCCTGTTTCTGGTTCTACCTGGGCCAAGGGGTCAGCTTCCAGGTACCTCTGCAGCCGAGGACCAGGAGACACTCTTATAGATGGGCTGGGTGTCTGCCCAGTGCTGGCCTCAGGCCAACAGGGGCTGGGAGGAGACCTGGGCTCCTGGGGAGAGTGCTGGGTGTGGGGACCATGACCTCAGAGACAAGTGTCTACATGCTTGCTGGGCTGCCACTGACATAACTCCGAAAGGACAGACATCCCCCAGTGACCCTTGCAAAGGCCAGCAGGGTGGGCACCCTGGGTACACAGGCACCCTGTGGGTCCGTAGTGTGGGCGCCAAGGCAGGAGGGCAGCCTTCCTACAGGCAGAACCACAGCTGTCAGCCCTTTTGCACATCTGAGTGACCTGTGCCTGAGGTCCCAGGCAGCCTGCGGTCTGCGACCATGCCCGCCTCTTGGGCACAGGAGTGTATGTGGGGGTGGGGCACGTGCCCACACGCCCCGTGCTCGTGACAGTGGGTGGCCGGCACCTGTTCTTGCTGCTCCTGCCAGAGCCCTGTCCTCGAGCTGGCTGGGCTGTGGCTGCCCAGGCCATGGCAGGGACACCTAGCAGCCCCCTCCTGTCAGTGGATGGTGACAGGGAAGGCGGGTGACGAGCACCCACATTTAGACGAGAAGGGCTCTGCAAGGAGAGGCCATGTTTCTAGTATGTTCTAGAAAAGTCCTGGCGGGGTGACCTGGTCTGAATTGGGGTCTCTGAAAGACAGAGGACCAGAGAGTCAGAAGCCCCATGGTTGCTACATCTGGGTGGGCCACAAGGGGTACAGAGCCAGGCAGGGGAAGTCCCTCCTCAGACTCAGGGTGCAGCCAGAGAGGGTCAGGCTGAGGGAGTGAGTGAGCTGTGACCTGCTGGAGAGTTACTAGGTGACAGTGCCCCTGCTCTGTGCTCTGTGCAACTCCCTTGTGCCCACAGGTCGTGTGGCGGGTGTGGGGTGTGGAGAGGCTGCAGCTCACCCTGCAGGTTCATGGCCAGTGAGGGATGAGGGGGTGTGGAGAGGCCATAGCTCACCCTGTAGGTTCATGGCCACCAGTCTGTCCACTAGTAGATGAGACAGCAGGTTCTTTGCTCCGTAGAAGAAGAAGCCGCTGCAGCTGGCCAGGGCCTGCTCCCACTGCCCCTGGCTGAAGAGTAGGGATGGCCCCAGAGGGCAAGGGGCACTGTCAGCCTGACTAGAAGTGTCAGGCCTGCACCTGCATGGCACACTGGTCCTACCAGGGCCACCTTCACTCCCTCTTCTGCCTTAGCCAGCATGTTGCTATGTCCCTGGCACCCACAGCAGGCCCTCCACCGTGTTCCATACACTGAGGTCACTATGGAGGCTGATCTGTGTGCACTCATCCTGGGAATGCCCCTCTGTCCCAAACATACCCATCTCGCAGGTGGTGCTGGGTCTAAAAGGTGCTAGAATGGACCTTCCTTATGGCCAAGTATGCTGAGGTCCTCATGGCACCCAGCAATCCAGACCAGGGTCCCCTCCTTCCATGCCTGTACCCCAACCCCTCTCCCTGCAGCCTGACCCTGCCCCCACCCTTCCCTGACCACACCTGTCCCCTCTGACAGCACCTGTCCCTGTGCACACCGAGGGACGGAGACAAGAGTGGGTCCCTATGGCAAGGACAACCCTCCTCTACCCCTGTCACCTCTGGGCACATCTACGCCAACCAGACTCTGGGGCTTCGGGGCTCAGACCCCACGGAAGCCCACCATCCCCAGCAGATCCTACTGCTGGACCTGGTGCCAGTGAGTGACCGGGCCCAGGCGCCTGTCTGTGCTGTGAGCAGCTGGGCACCTGCTCACAGCTGGAGAGAGGGGCTGGCTGCACTCCTGGCGCCTGGAGACCCGCCCACTCTAGCACCGGCTGCTGAGAACCTGAATCCAAACCTGGGAAAGTGACTTCTTCCCAGATGTCCCACCCATCTCGAAGTGAATGTTTCGTGGAATCGTTCCAAAATCTCCCGGGTTACATAGACAGGAGTCAGCATTTCTGGGAGAAGAGAAGTAGAGACAGACCTTGGCACTGGGCTCGCCCCCCCCCACCTCTAACAGGCAGGGATAGTGGGCATGGTTGCCGCTGCCCCTCCCTGTGGGCCACCATGAAACACTCAGAAAAACAAAAACCGGGAGGCAAATTAAAGTATCTGGTGCAGCAAAGGACGGGCACAGGTTCAGATTTCTGGGCCCGGGGTGGGGGCATCGGGCATGGCTTGGGGTCATTTTCCCACGACTAAGTGGGCAGGAGGGACTTCTGGGGTCTGTACCCACCTGGGCCCTGGACCTCCTCAGGGGGGTCCACCACAACTGCACTTAGGTTAAGGACGGACAGAGACACAGGGCAGCTCGGGGCCCCAGGGGCTGGCAAAGGATACACTTGAAGCCGTCTGCGTCCACGACGATGCAATCCGGGGGGATGGTCCTGTTGGTGCTGCCCTGCAACAGCACAGGGTCACTGCGGCCACCTGCACCCCCGGCCACACAGGGGCTGCCCTGCCTACCTTCCGGCCCCTCCTGGTCAGGTTCCTCTGCTTGAAGTCCCTGCCCTTGGTCTCCTTCTTCCCTGTGCCGCCATCTGCCGAGGACAGAGACACAGTAGGGTGCTGAGCAGTGGGAGAAGCTCAGCTTGACTGTGTGAATGTGCTGAATGCTTTGCTTTAAGGTGGTTAACTTCAGGTTACATGAACCTGCCCTCAATACAAAAAATAAGCAGTGTGCACAATTTAATTTTGTTGTTGTTGTTGTTGTTGAGACAGAGTCTCACTATGTCACCCTTGGTCATAGGGTGGCGTCAGAGATCACAGCAACCTCAAACTCTTGGACTTATGCAGTTCTCTTGCCTCAGTCTCCCAAGTAGCTGGGACTACAGGCACCTGCCACAACACCTGGCTATTTTTTGTTTCAGTCATCATTGTTGTTTAGCTGGCCTGGGTTGGGTTCAAAATCACCATCCTTGGTATATAGGGCTGATGCTGCAACCACTGTGCTACAGGTACTGAGCCCACAATTTAATTTTTGTCAAGTTGAGATGGCAATAATTTCTCAAGCATAGAGAAATTGAGGGTTCTCAAGGAAGGACCAGTCCCCACAGGCTCCTAGGCCACCCTCCTGCCCATCTACATGCTACATGAGGCACTCACCAGTGTGCCTACCAAGGGGCCTTCTGACCAGACTCACAGCCTGCCCCTTCCTACACAGAATTGTTGCTATGGCTTGTGGACTCCCTTGGAGGCTCTGTGTAGACAGTGCCTGCCTGAATAAGGGTACTTCCTCCTTTCCTTTCCACCCTCATGCCTTTTTCCTTTCTGTATCGAACAGCGAGTAATGGTGTGAATGGGCTCTCTGCCCATCCCGGCTTCACAGGCTGCCTCCAAAAGTACCACAGAGGGGCCTGCTGCAGATCAGGACAGGCCCTTCACCAGGACGAGGTGGTCCACACTGTCCCCGCTCACTGAGACGTTTGCATGCTTGTCACCCGACGTTTCTGCCACACATGGACTGAGGCACTCATACCTTCGCTCTCCTGTGGTCAGCTCTTCTGTGACAGCAACAGGGCTTTAAGGTCACTGGGTGTGAAAGCTTCCTTTTATTTCTTTCTTGTGGAGCAGTGGGGAGAGGGGTGAGACCTGCCTCCAGAAGGATGGGTGGAGACATTTTCTTCCCCTTCCCTGTTCTTAAAGAAGTTGAGACTGACATGATCTATTTCTTGAAAGTTTGGTAGAATTCAAAAAAAAAAAAATTGTAAAGCTGATATAAATTGAAAAAATTGTAAAGCTGATATATTCTTTGTGGGAAGAGTTAAATCTATTAATTTCCTTCTTTATTGGTTGTAAGACTGTTTAGGTTTTCTTTCCTTCTTGAGTCTGAAAGTGTTTTTTCCCTAGCACTTTGCCTATTTCCTCATGGTTTTAAACATGTTGATGTGAAGTTGTTTAGAATATTCTATTATCTTCTAAAACTGGATGCATCTTCATGTGTCACTTTTTTATTCCAAATATTGCTTATTTGTGGCTCATGTTGTTTTATCATTATGACACTTTGTTAATTTTTTTAAAGAAACACCGTTTTTGTCATGGGGGCCTCTGTGCTTTGCTGACACCTTTTGATGCCGTCTTCCTGTGCACCACTGTTTCCTGCCCTTCACTCTCTCTGAGACCATTCTGCTCTAACTTCTTACACTGGGTACTGAGCTTTCAAATGTCTAACCCTTTTCCTTTCCTAATATAAAGATTTAAAGCTGAAATATCCAAGCAGTTCTGCTTCATAGCATCCATATCCCACTAGCTTTTTTTGTTGTTGTTTATATGTTTAGACAGTCTCACTATGTCGCCCGTGGTTGAGTGCCATGGAGTCAGCTCGCAGCAACCTCAAACTCTTGGGTTTAAGAGATTCTCTTGCCTCAGTCTCCCAAGTAGCTGGGACTACAGATGTCTGCCACAATGCCCGGCTATTTTTTGTTGCCAGTTGTCATTGTTGTTTAGCTGGCCTGGGCCGGGTTCGAACCTGCCAGCCTCGGTACATATGGCTGGCGCTGTAACCACTCTGCTACAGGCACTGAGCCCACATCCCGCTAGTTTTAGACATGTCGGTGATCATGTCACTTCTGTGTCCCATGAGATGCACACGTGTTGCAGTGTAGACAAACTGTCTCCTGGTAACTGGTTTCTACCCTGGTCACTGGCAGTCTGAAATGCAGCGGCACCGCCACTCTGCTGTGTGACTGTCCCATGTGTGCTTGAAAAGACCGTGAATTTTCAGCCACAGAGTTCCCTTCTCTGGTTCTGCTCTTTTGGTCAGTCTGACCCACCAGTCATCTGCCTGGGTCAAGCTGCAGAACCAGCACAGCTCCAGCCGTCCCTCGTGGCTTCTTTTAAACCAAGCCCTCGCCCTACGTCCGAGTCCCGACAGTGCTGCTGGTTGCAGATTAGGCCCCGGCAGTGTCACTCCTTGTCAGTTCCTTTGCTCTCCGGCCCATGGGCCACACCTTTTGTCTGGCTATGTTTCCTGGACATGGCTCGTGACCAGCAGCCTTGTGTCCAGTCTGCCTTTCTTAATTTGTGACAGCAAGGGAGCAATTTCTCCTGCCTTGCTTTTTGATTTGTGTCTGTCCTGTTTTTCTATGTGTGTTTCTCCATTATTCACTTTTCAACACCTTGGCTTGAGGTAACTGGTTCGTTTGTTTTCCTAAGGCATCTTTCCTACTTTGTGGGTCTGAGGCCTGTGCCTGAGGATAGTGGCTGTGCCCAGTGCTTTTCCACAGCTGTTTCCAGCTCAGACTCAGCAGCTCGAGGGTCTGAGAACGCTCCCGCACTCCGGACCTGCAGAACCCTTCCATTGTGGCCAGGCAGTGATGCATTTAAAAGGACTCGTCATGGTTACGTGGCATTTTGGTTGCATTGTGGTGAGGGTTTGTATTTGTTTCTTGCTGCTATTAATAAATCAATACAAATACAGGGCCTTCATATGACATGAATCTTCCACCTTGCAGTTCCGGGGGTCAGGTGTCAAAATGGGGCCACAAAATGAAGGAGTTGGCGGAGCCGGCTCTCCTGAGAACTCGGGGAGGCCCCGCCCAGCACCTCACCCGCCACCCAAGCCCCTACTCCTCATCTTCAGGTGGGCAGCGTGGCCTCCCAGGCTCCGGCCACCTTCCTGCTGCCCTTGCGTCAGGGCACTAGCATCACAAGGGGCCACCCAGATAATCGAGGATGATCTCCCCATCTCAAGGCCCTAATCACGTCTGCAAAGTCCCTTTTGCCATGCAGGGTCCCGAGGGTGGCGCTGTCCTCCCACCCACACTGCTGTGTGGGGTTCCTCGTCTGATGCAACTGCACTCTTTTGTCCCAACACTTAATAAGGGGAGCACAACAGATAGATACCCACGTAGAAAAAGGGATCATAAACTCTACGGCATGACACGCACAAAACTCAGTTTCAGATGGTTAGATAAAAACGTGAAAGGCAAAAAAAAAGATGTACTTAGAATATTCATAAGAAGATATCTTCATGATCTTGAGGTAAGAGAAGGTTAAAAAAAAAGAAAGACCTGGAAAAAAAAAAGAAAGACAAACCCAGAGCTGGCATCACGTTCAGCAGGGCAGCCCATAAAGCTCTTCGTCTAAGGTCGGGAGTGAAGCAGGGTGCCTGCTCCCACCGCTCACACTCAGCACATCCTTCGCCAGAGCAGGCAGGCAAGAAAAACCAATGAAAATCATCCAGATTGGAAAGGACGGTTAAATAGGTTAAATAGTCTCTGTGAGCAGATAACATGCCCTTATATATAGAAAACCTTGAAGACCCCATCAAAAATCTGCCGTAACTAAAAAACAAATTCAGTAAAGTTGCAGGGTACAAAAGTGACAAGACACAAACCAGTAGCATTTTTATACAGCACTCATGAACACCTGAAACAGAAATTAAGAAAACAATCCTATTTATAATAGCATCAGAAAGAATAAAACACTTAGGAATAAATCTAACCAATGAGGTCAAAGATGTGTACTTTGGAAACTATAAGACATTGATGAAAGAATTGAACACACAAATGGGAAGGTACCCTGTGTTCATGGATTGGACGAATCGATTTTCATTCAACCAGGTGACATTTACCTTGTAATTGGAGATTTTTGACCATTCGCACTTGGTGTAACTATTAATAAGGTATGCTTCCACTCGCTACCTCTCAGCTTCTGTGCAGTTGCACACGGATATTATAAAACTACATAGTATTGGGGGCAGCACCTGTGGCTCAAGGAGTCGGGCGCTGGCCCCATATGCCAGAGGTGGTGGGTTCAAACCCAGCCCCGGCCAAAAACCGCAAAAAAAAAAAAAAAACAAAAAAAAACTACATAGTATTATTTTCTTTTGCACTAAACTTTTTTGTTCAAAAAATACTTTAGGGTGGCACCTGTGGTTCAGTGGGTAGGGCGCCAGTCCCATATACTGAGGGTGGTGGGTTTGAACCTGGCCTCAGCCAAATTGCAACAGAAACATAGCCGGGCATTGTGGCAGGTGCCTGTAGTCCCAGCTACTCAAGAGGCTGAGGCAAGAGAATAGAATTGCCTAAACCCAGGAGTTGGAGGTTGCTGTGAGCTGTGCGAGCCCACGGCACTCTACCAAGGGCCATAAAGTGAGACTCTGTCTCTACCAAAAAAAAAAAAAAAAAAAAATTAATGAAGTTTTAAATTTTTACCCACATTTTTACCATTTCCAGTGTTGTTTATTTCTTCCTCTGCCCTTGAATAGTTTCTTCACACACAAGCATTGATTGGTTGTCAATGGAAGACTTGAGCAGGATGCTCTGCAGATCTCAGGAGCTCCCCTCTCTGCAGCCCCCTCTGCCCTAGAATGCTCTCCTGGTCCCCCAGGCCCCGGCCCCACATACTCAGCCCACGAAGTTCCCTGGGCTCTCCCTGGCCATCCTGCCCTGCTGCGGAAACTCTCCAGGAAGGAGCTGGGGCACCACCTGTCTCCTCTCTCAGGACCCACTGTCTGCACTGCCAACATCCAGTGTTTGAAAACTCTTGTTTCATGTAGTTCATCTTGTCTTTAGTTGTTTCAGTTGGAAGGGCAGATTTCGTCCTTGTTCTTTCATCTTACGTGGAAGCAAAAATCCAACCTACTTGTTTTTCATTTAATTAGGTTTTCATCAAAGTGTGTCCCATACACAGAAGGTTGCACGCATTGCAAGGGTGCAGCGTGGAAAATCTGCACGGACTGGGTGTACTTGTGTGGCCTCCCCACCACCTGGCCTGAGCGAGGCCCCTCCTGTCCTCTCCTCCGCAGCTTCTCATCATCTAATCAGGGAGTTGTCCACAGCTGCTTTGGTTCCCTCCTGTGCAACAGCGTTTGCAGGCACAGGAGGAGCATTGAGTCCTTCACTGGACACTAGCCCCTGACAGAACACAGCACATGCCAGGTACTTTCCAAATATCTTTGAAAAAGCCCCTAGAAAAATGTCACAACATTTGATAATTATTTGTTATAGAAGTTACCATTCCTGTATCTGAAAAGTAATTTAAATGTTTCCATTTTAAAACTAAACATGAATGTGGTTGAGGGCAGTTCCTACCTGATTCTTCTTTGTGGAGGCGATTGTACAACATTTGGAGAGAAAATTCTCGTGACACGGAGGAAACTGTCCCTTCATCCAGCACAGACAGACCTTCTAGTGGCAACTGCATAAAGTCCCTATCTGCAATCAGGATCATCTTATCCGCAACCTCAGGGTGAGCTGTGGACGGACAATGAAATGGCTCAAGAGGTCCACCCCCGAGGATGTGCTTCACAGCCCGAGCAGCGTCAGTGCCGAGTTCTGACAGTGTTGCGGGGACGCTCGGCTTGGCCCCGGCAACCATGGCTGGGAGAGGTGGGAGAACATCTGACCTCAGCACAGCCTTCTAAGAGCTGGGGTCCCTGGGGACACTTGGGGACCCTCAGGATGGACACCAGTTTGGATGGCATGGCTGAGCTCACGGCTCAGGCCTAGAGGGACCCACACTGAAGGGGCACTAAGTCTGTCAACCCAAGGCAGCAGATGGCAAAAGTGGAACCCTGGAGATACTGGACACTCCTTTCTGGTTGTGGGGATTTGGGTCACACTATTAGCACAGCCTAAGCCTGTTTCCCAAGGCCAGTGAGGAAGGCTGTGGTCTGCACTGAGGCTGGAGCAGGGCCTCTATAAAGCAGCCCCTTGAGGAGCTCCTGGAGATGGAGCTCCCAGGGTGGCCCACAGTAGCCGTCCATGTCTGTAAAGAGAAGCCAGGAGGCCAGGGGGTGGAAGGCCTCTCCCTCCACTCTGTTCTCATGCTCAGCTCTCACACAGAGATTCCCATGATGACTTCTATTAGGGAGCTGACGGCTCAGCCCACGAGAGGGCAGCCTGCCAGGCTCCAGGGGCCCTCAGGGAGGTTTTGCAAGAGGCCAGAGCGCTGGTCAGTGGCTGTGCATAGAATCTCCTAGGTGTCCAGCCACAGGGAATGCTCAGCAGGGGGGTCTGTGGGTCCTGGTGTCCAGGGCACAAGACCCCCAGTCTCTCACACCCTCGGCATGCTGGGTAGGTGAGGAATCCCAGCCCAGCTTCTTCCTGTGCAACAAGCCCAGAGACCAAGGGAACAGTGGCTTGAGGCCTTGGCCCCATGGCCACTTACTTTGTCCTACAGATAATTTCTTGTCCTTGTCTTTGCCTTTTGCTTTCCCAGAATCTGCAACAACAGTGGGTGTCTGTGTTCTGAAAGTCAAAGGTGTGTAATAAGGTTTCGAAACACAGGTGAGAGTAACACAGACCAAGAACATAAAACACATCCACTCAGCCTGTTCACAGCAAGGTGGCAAGTGCCATGAGCCACACTCCACAGGCTCCCTTTTGGGGACCAGCCTCGCTGAGATGGGGCTGGGATAACGTCCCACAAGTCAGAACAGAGCAGGGTTTCATCCTTATCTGCCTATGGGGCAGTGCCCACCGCTCTGCTCCCCCTCTGCACCCCCCAGGGGAGGGGAACACAGCACCAGTACTTCTCCTGGGGTCAGGGGCACCCGGCATCCAGAATGGAAGAGACTTTGCACTTGCCTGTTTTAGAGGGAGCACACCCAGTGGTGGCCCAGCCTCAGGGACACATGAGTCCACACATGAGCAGTGTGAGAGGGTGACAGCACAAGGCCTTTCACCTCTCCATTGGCCAATCACTTGGCTCCTCCAGTCAAGCTGCCTTCCAGGCCCACCCCACCCCCCAAGCTGCATGGGCCCCACAGTGCCTCGTCCTGCCCCTCCAGCAGCCTCTGCCTGGCTGGGCTTTCCCTATAGGGACTTGCAGAGCAGGGACCTGGCGCCCATCTTCCTACCCCTCTGCAGTAGCCCCTAGGGGCTTGGACAGCCCAACCAAGGCAGCCCCCTACTCCACTGTAGCCAGCACCTGTCTGAGGGATGCTGCCTGTCACCCCAGGTCTGTCTCTTAGAGCATTCTGAGAAGCCCGATTCTGCTGATGGTACCTGTCTTCAACATAGCTGAACAGCGGGAAGAGTGGCTTCAGATAGGCCTCCATGGGCTGCAGGACGCGGCCCAGCCCGTGTAGGCCAGGTGCTTTGGCCCTCACCTGCACATCCGCTGGCTCCTATCTCAATGCAGATAAGCCTGTGCTCTAGGGAGCTCCCAAGGGGCCCCATAAACCCCAGCCCCATTTAGAGCAAGGGAGGGCTGGGCTCTGCAGGGGAGGGCTGCAGCCTGCCCCTGCCAGGAGCATGTGTAGCCAGCACTCCCTGAACCTGACTGAGCCTCCAACCACACCTGCCCCTTGCCTCCAGTTTCCTCTGCCTGCAGCAGGGAGGGTCCTGCCTACCAGGACCAGGTTCTGGGCATTGGGTTGCACTCACATAGGATACAATGTGGGGAGTTTGTTCCACGCTGCATGGAGTTACCCCAGGCCGGGAGCACCACGGTATGAGACAGCGGTGCCCCACAGCCCTGCCCCCACCCCACCTCACTGAAGTCCAGCTGGGGTCCTGGCTCTCTGAGGGTCTGGGAGGCCTCACCACGTCTGGGTTCAGGGCCGTGTCCTCTACGTATACCTCAACCTGGGGGTGCTCTTGGAACTCGTGGGCACAGGCCAACAGGTGTGAGAAGTCAGCAGGGTTCACAGCCAGCCGCATCACCTTGCAGAGACCTGGGCAGACAAAGATACACCCTTTACCCCCGCCCTGGGCACTTAGCACAGCTAGTGCAGACTCGGGGTGAGTCGTGGGCAAAGGGCTCTCCCCGGAGCAAAGGCTGCCAGTGCTTTGCAGGGACCAGCCCCATCAGGGCAGAACCAACAGTCATCAGGGATGGACGTAGCCTGGGACATGTGCCAATGGGCTCAGCCGACCCCTCCATCTCTGTGGGTGGGGGCTGGGCAGGGCCGTGCCCCATGAGACCAGGGCTCCCAGGTTGGGCTGAGTGAAAGGTCTGAGCTGCAAGAGGCCCCACCTGCGCCCCCATGTGTGGTGGAGTCAGACCCTGCTTCTACCAGACAGGCAGCCCCAGCCCCACCCACCACTCACAAACAGAAACTCACCCCCCACTGACAGCACCTTTCCTTTGCTGGCAGACAAGGACTTGGGTTTCTCATAGACAGCGCAATACAGCCGGGACCTGCTGGCAGCACGTAGCAGGATGAGAGGGAAGTCCCCAGGGAGCCACCACAGCCTGGCTCCAGGGATCCCAGAAAAGCTCCAGGAGGCCCAGTGAGGCTGAGCCCGTAAGGCTCACAGCCCCAGGTGTGGACCCCCAAAGCACGCACTCAGCAGGTGAGGCTGAGCCACGTTGCAGCCAACTGACTGTACCCTCACCCTGGAGACTGAGAACTCAGTCCAGCCTCTGTTTCACTATCCACGGCCCCTCTGGAGATGGGTCACAGTGGTGGCCCCTGCCCCAGTCATATCAGCTTAGCCATCTCAGAAGGAACAGGAGCAGGACCTCAGTATCCCTGGGCCTCTGCCCCCTGGGTCAGCTGGGAATGCCGTGTCTGTCCAGCACCCTTCTCAGGGACAACCAGAGCATCTGTAGCATCCTGAAACCACCTGGGGGGGGGTGTGGTCTGTGTCTCCCCTCAAGGCTTAGCAGGTTGGGGCAGCCTCAGTAACACAAGAGCAAAGAGTCCACCTGTCTCGTGAGTGGTGCAGGAAGAGGATCCGAAACATAGGTGGGATCTCATTCAGCAAGTTGAAATGTTGCTCGGTGACGCACAGATTCTGCCAAGCCTGTGTTGTGATAAACAGGAGCCCATGAGGCATCAGGATGCAGGGATGTCACTGCACTGTCTCACATCTCTGCTGAGATGTCACAGCAGAGGTTCTGCACAGTGGCCTGGCAGAGCTGCTGTCCCTCTGCCCCAGCTGGGGACACCCCAGCCCAGGGCTGTGTGACTGCCACAGGAGCAGCAGAAGGCGAAGTTGGTGGCTTGCTTGGACTTGGCATCCTCTCTAGTTCTCAGTGGGCAGAAGCCCCCTTTGCAGGACACAAAGTGCACAGGCACCAAAAGCAAAAAGACTTGGGGAAAAGTGCAGCAGCTCGTCCCTCCATCCTCCGTCTTCACACAACACACGTGGGCACACACAACAGACACAGGTTCATGCAGACAGGTACAGACACACACACGTGCAGACGCA